>DWCF01001377.1:0-31242 GCA_018230265.1 Delias oraia | reverse complement strand
TATTGTTTCCTCCACTATTAGCGCAGTGTATCTTAATTAAATCTTATCACATTTTGAGGTCGGCTTTTGTGACAATATTGAAACACTGTAGCAATTATTATTTTAAAATGTATTATTTTCTTACATTCCAATCATTTAATAAACTCAATAATAAATATTATTTTATTTATATTAAACCTTAATTCTTTGTTTTCATTTAAGGAAATAATATTAAAAAGTACCAATATTTTATCTGTTACAGTCTCCAAGTACTTTTAAATATTGATTACTAGTAATTATAACCAAACTACCATTCTTATCAGACTTCTAAATTAAAATATCTATTAACGAAAATAAACAGACCAACAATGGCTCCTTTCCTTATGAAATTATTTGTATTTTTTTGTTTGTATAATGCAATTGTTTATAATTATGTTTTTCAAATTTGTAATTTAAGCAATTTTTGGTTATCATGGCAACCCATTGTTTCCAGGCTCATAAACCGAATAGAATATTAAAGATGCAATTTTGTTGAAAACAAATTCGTAGTTGATTCTTAATGTTGATATCAAATAAAGTGAAAAGCTTATCTGTTATAGCACATAAGATGGCTGATAAAAGATGTGTTTGCCGTGTGATAACATAACTTTGAAATCACACTAGGATTTTCATTATTTTATTACTTATTTTTAACACAATTTTAATATACTACTGCAGTTATGTAAACTGTGTTATTGTATGTTATAAGTATGTAAAGCCATATATGTCAAACTGATAATCTCAGTTTTTTTATTTTATTTTAATTTTATAGCGGGCAACGGAGCAGGTGGGGTCTCCTATATGGAAAGAGAACACCGCCGCCCACGAACAACCGCGCCACAGTTCGCACATTGGTTGTGTTGCCGGCTTTTTACGCCACTTGAGCGGCATTTTAAGGGCCTCCGATATCCTCACTTACTCAGCGACAGACACAGTACAAGTATCGTTTCACATTGAGCATTCTGTGAGTAGTATCACTTCAGACGAGCCGGCTCATTTAGTGCGTCCGCATGTGCTTCAGCATGGCTCTCCCACGGGTGCGACAGTCACCACCGAATAGATCATAACTATCCGGTCCGGGATTCGAACCTCTCGTTTTATGGTACACTTTTAAAACCAATAAACTACGAGGCACTAGGAGGTTCTTAATATTATAACGCTTAAGCGGAGAAAAAAGAAGACGAAACAATCAAAGCGCGGATTGTGGCGCGGTCGTCCATTGGCAGAGATGTCTCTTACCATTGAGGAATCCCGATTGCTCCATTTGCCACTATACTATAAAAAAAACTATAACTAAAACTATATTTCAGACTAAATCTAGTGGGTTAGTTAAGTATGTGTAATGTATTTATAATAGTAAAATATCAATCTTACCTGTTTTCTCTTATTCTCCGCTTCACAACTCCTGTCATATTTGTAGTTGGAGTAAACCGGTGAATATTGTGGATTCCTATCAAACGTCGACGAAGGATTTAAGTCATGGATGAGCTCGTACTCATTTTTACCGTCATTCGAAATATCAACACCAATTTCATGGATTTTATAATCGTCATTAGCATTGTATGGATCCTGGGGACTTTGGTGAGAATCTTGAGAGTTTTTGTATATCTCCTGGGGACTTTTGTAAGAATCTTGAGAGTTTTTGTATAGAACCTGGGGAGTTTTGTAAGAATCTTGAGAGTTTTTGTATATAACCTGGGGACTTTGATGAGAATCTTGAGAATTTTTGTATAAATCCTGAGGACTTCTGTGTACCTCTTGGTTATTTCTGTATGGCACTTGAGGATTTGTAAATGGTATTTGTGTTTTGTAGTCATGCATATTTGATGGATTAAATGACACATCATTAGGATTTTGGTAAAATTTATATGATTCTGATATTTCATTCATTTCCACATTTTGTCGTCTATCTGTGTTTATTTTTCCATAAATGTGGTTATCTGGTCGACTCTGTTGATCGTGATGGACTCTGTTCACCTTATCTTGCGTTGCATCATCAAAATTTCGAGAGCCATCACCGATTTTTGCTTTTCGTACAGCGACGTTAGCGTATGAACAATTCTTCGGATCCAAATTGTTTTCATTTAGTACAATCATCTTCTGTTCTTGTTTAATTTTAGTCATATAATTCGGTATATTCCGACTTCCTAACACATCTTTCGCTGGCGTATTTACTGTTAGGGAATTCGAACTGAACACTTTTGGTGATATCTCGTCCTCATCGTTTGTATAGAACTGACTTCGGCCAACCTTGTGTTGTTTCGCATAATACTCGAATTTTGACACTTTCGCCATAATACTGCCTACTTTCGGTCTAGATTCCTGTTCAGAATCGGATGTGTCGTCTTTAAATGGTTTCTTTGGAATGAGCGGCGGTTTCTTTCGGGACATTTCCTTTAGGGTCATGTCTAGTTCCTTATCGAGCTGTGTTAGCGAGTTGTTTTTGTAGACTTTATTAAAGTTCGTGTTCTGATAACATTGACTCGGATCGCCGTGATTAACATAACCTGTAATTTTATCATACAATTTTATTATCCAAGCAATTAAAAACATTTAATGGATATAATAAACTACAAAAGTAATTGGTTTTACTGGTTTATATTGCTATATTACATTGGTTCCCAAACTCTTTTATTTCATAGAGAAATTTCAAAATTTTGCTAGATCCTGTGGACCCACTGCAGCTAAATTACTATCAATGTCTACATCTCGAAAAAAGTGAAGATCAGATCGTCAAGATTCTCTAATCGCAACTCTTTTTAATGACGTTAAAAATGATTCATTATTGAATACGTGTATGGCTTTTGCAAGTTTTTGCATATAAAAGTCTCTGAACTTATTGAAATATAGTCTGCCTATCGGTAGAAGTGAAGCCAACATTTTAATTCTTCACTATGGAAATCAAATTTATCTTCATGCACCCCCGCTTATAACTGTAAAACCACATTTATTGTCACGCCCAAATTAGACCCCGTCTACTATTACGTTAACCCCTTGAGGTCCACCTGAACCACTTTAATTTTTTTCAAATACATTTGGTGGCAAACGAGCAGGAGGCTCACCTAGGGCAAGCGGTCCTCCGACCATGGACACCTCCAGCCCTTGCAGAGTCGCGGGTGCCTTTAAGATATGTATACGTTCTTTTCTTGAAGGTCCCCAAGTCGTATTGCTTTGGAAATAACCCTGTTGGCAGCTGGTTCAACAGAAGGTGGTCCGTAGCACAAAATGCTTAAAGATGCTTAGTTGTGGAACGACAAACATCGAGGTGAAAGGGAATTATTGAATTACTGCTGTATAACATGAATGTATGCAGCAATATAAATTCGTATTCTTCGCTAGAGTTTTAATAATTGAATCATACAAGACATTGACATACAAGGCGATAAGCACTGCTCGTTGGGTTGAAACTGTGTTGGGGCCATTGATACGTGTCCCGAAGGAAGAACCGACTTCATCAACTTCGCCTCTTCAGGATGATTGAATCTGAGGTAATTGGATCTGCCTATTGTCAACATGCTGCCTGAAATTGACAAAATATCTTATTACTTATTGAGTCTTGCTATTTTTCTATCATATTAGGATTTTAGGATCGCTTAGCTTTATCTGCAACTTTGCTTTGTTTTCTATACACATGGCATAATTTGAATCAAATTTTTTAAATAATTAATTGGATATTTGTGGTGTGAAAGAAACAAGAACTCTCATTCGTATATATATGTTTAAAATTGGCGCAAATTAATGATTGATTTTTATTTATTGCAATACGCTATAACAATAGGATCCCAGAAACATTCAAAATCTTTCTGTAAATAAATTTAAAACAACTGTTAAGGGACGACGATGTGCTATAGCATACTATAGTGGTAGTGACGCCTTGGGAATAAGGTGTTCATGGCATTCTTAGCTAATTTTTATTGATTTTATATTTTAAGTATTTCAAAGAAGCAAAAGAGTTACACCCACTGAGTTTATTTCGCCACTTCTCCTCAGTGGGCTCAGCTTGGAAACGGCGGTAAGACTGATTTTGACGTTCAATTAACTGCATTTTTGCTTGTATGTTAAATAAAAATATTTCATTTCATTTATATTAACGTTTTTTTTCGAAGACAAAATATATAATTTAACGGTTGAATTCAATTATTTTCAAATTCAAGAGAAATATACTTACCCTGCGACAGGCGAGTGGGCTTATCAACTGCTAACCCATCCAAGAGCGTGCTTCCGCTGAGAGGATACAGTGTGACCACCCCGTGCGAATTCTCCACGCGACAATGGATGTTGGCAACACCGGTACCCACGACGTAAATATCGCACGTGGGATCCGAGCCGATAGTCACACGCCCTGGAATTTATATGTAAGTAAGTACCTTTTATATTTGAACTTGCCATAAATATATACTTTCTTCGTTGACAACTGAATTTTCACCCGTGGGAGAGCTATGCTGAAGCATGTGTTGATGCACTAATTGGACCGGCTCGTTCGAAGCGATACCACGGGCTCACAGAATACTCAGCGTGAAATGGTAGTTGTTCTTAAATCAGTGCTTCTACTGTGTATCGCTGAGGGAATGAGGATATCGGAAGCCCTTAAAATGTCCGCTTAAGCGGCGAAAAAAGGCCGGCAAAGTAACCAACGTGCGGAGTGTGGCGCAGTTGTCTATGGGCGACGATGTTCACTTATCATATATAGGACCGCCTGCTCCGTTGTCCGCTATAACATAAAAAATATGCTTTTGCCGAAAAACTCGCTATACACATGAAAGCGTCAATTCGCTGGTCTTTTTTTAATTAATTTTATTATTAATTTTCGTTCAAAAATTTAATGTTGTTGATTTAATTACATACCTTGTTTTATAGGATGTAGGGTAACTGCAGTGCTGAGTCTACCGGTTCCCAGGCTAACAAGGTGAGGATTGTTTGTTGCGACTCTGAAATTTGACATAATTTGTAAGACACCTTACAATGAACATTAGCTCAAGTTTATCTTGCATGTGTCATGAAAGACTTGTCTTGCATTCGTTTTCAAAAGAAGAAACACATTTATTTGTTATAAAAAGGACCACATTTATGTTCCATGGAACAAGTTTCAAGAATCTTTATAATTTAAATAATTTATTACAATGTTGGTTAGTACAGAATCGTAAAAAGATACCTGCTATTTTAGTATCTATTCTAGGTGCACTAAAATAGCGTCTTGTGATGCATTCTGCAGTCAGATCTAGGAACGAGGTTAAAGACCGTTCGTTTAATTGTCTCCTACGTTATTATGAGTCATATTTCCGTGATATTTTTTATTCACTGACAATAATGTATACATTTAGATTATGTGTTATTACAATAAGAGGCCTGTACTTCAAATAAAAAAGAAATATTAATATTTTTAACGATTCAAGGTACAAGCACGAGTTTTGAAAATTTTACTCTGCCCATGGACATCCCTAGCCCTTGAAGGGACGCTGATGAGTTGCAGACCTTTAAGGGATAAACTCTTTTTTTTTATTAACATATCAGTAGGTTTGTTTCCTGTCGGATCACGTATATGAGTTCTATGAACGTTGACCGTTATCCATATGATATTAGGTCAATTCCCTATTGAGTAGTTAAATTACAATACTAAGGGCTCTTGCATTCTGAGTAATTGAATGAATTGATGTTCTAGCCGGCGCGGCGGCGTTAAAACGAATTTTCTACTGTTCTGAAAGTCTTTCTATTGTCTAACTAAACAAAATGCCTATATTTGGAGTCGGAATGATGTAGTTTATAAAAGCACCAATTAGGAAGCATGGAATTGCACTCTATAGTTATGTTCTTCTATGTAATATCAGAACTATATCGGGAACGACGCGACACTTTCCGGTGCGCAGACGCAGTCCGCATGATTTATCGCCTCAACTTCACCTGCGACTAAATATAACCTGCTCACTTTTCCCAAACCATCGTTTGTTAATTTCTAGCAGCACCATAAAATCTTAAAAATTATAAGTACAGTGGAATCTCCTATATGGTAAGAGAACACCGACGCCCATGGACAATCGCGCCACTGTCCGCGCATTGGTTGTATTGTCGACTTTTTCGCCACTTAACGAGTCATTTTAAGGGCCTTCGATATCCTCACTCACTCTGCGAAACACTGAACAAGTACTGTTCACACTGAGTATTCTGTAATCCCGTGTTATCACATTGGACGAGCCGGCCTAATCAGTGCGTCAGCATGGCTCTCCCACGAGTGAACGTCTAAATAGCTATCTCCAATTAATTAGACTACGTAACTCGAGCAAAATGCTATTCCTACGAGGCGATTCATAAGTGGTTTGGTCCTATTGAAATAGAGATTAGAATCTCTTTAACTTTAGCTTCATTAAGTTTTTGCATGAAAATCCCTTAAAAAACAATGATGGCTATTCGTCCACTATTAAAATACAATAACATTTACTTTAAAATCTCTCCAGAATAACAAATTTTTGCATGATAGATGACCAGACATATACATCTATTTTCTATTCAAATAAAGGAAACAATAAAACGAGCCACTATAAATTACAGGTTTAAGTGCCAAAAAAAATTAAAATGGGGTATAGAATTAAGTGAGCGACTGACTGCGAGTGACGAGAAATCAAGAGAACAGAAACATCCAAACAAACATTAATTTGAGTTACTTAAAATACAAAATGAGCAGACCGACCTCGAGCGAATATTTTTGAGTGTCAATATTACGTCCTGAATTTTTTTCAATATATGGCATATTTGTCTTTTATACCAAACGGCATTTTATCTTAAATGAAGAGTTTCGAATATATATCTGTAGTTTTCATTAAAAATACATGTTAAATAAAAAATAATAAACCATCTTACAAGACTTCTCAAAGTGAGCTTTTTAGTAGTTCAAAATGTATAATCTCACTTAGAAAAACCGAATCTATCTTTGTATTGAAGTTGCCCTCTCTGTATGTGTATTTCCAGTCGCTCACTTAGTAATATAGTCGCTCGGATAAAATTTTAATATCTGAAATGGAATGAATCCACTTATTGTAAGATCGTTCTGGATTTTATTATTAATATAATATATTAATCTTCGTTGTGATTTTAGTAAAATTATCGATCACTCAAATTCATACAGCTCAAGGTTTTAAAACAGTATGACATCATCAGTCCCGATTTTTTTTTCACTCTTTTTATAATTCCCCTTTAAATATTTATATCCCGTGTCAAGTGATCCACTGTTTCCTTAGGTAAAATGTGCAAAATAAACTTGAAAAGGGACGTTATCTGAGTTTGCGAAACCTGAACTGTAAAAATAGATTCACTGGAAGCAGTGATGTAGGTACAAGGTGAACGTCTAATAGAAAGCGATACTTTTTTTTTATTTTTTTATTATATAGCGGACAACGGAGAAGGTGAGTCTTCTATACGGTAAGGGGACACCGACGCACAAGGACAACCGTGCCACAAACCTAACTTTGCCATATAAATAATTTTAAAGAAATTAAAATTGCTTAGAAATGAAATTGGATCTTTAACAAGTAGTATACAATTTAGAGATATGAAAAATATATGTTGACCGATCCTTAGACGTACCCGATATGAATGCAAAATATCATAAAAATCGATGGAGTCGTTTGGTAAGTGGCACTTTTATACATTATTTTATTAAGATTGTATTATATATTATAAGTTAACGTATCAGTATCGTCGTAGTTGGATCCGGTCCTCTGGTACTGTAATAAGCACAGTAATGTACTTTTACAAGCAAGCAGTCTGACAAGGGTCTGATATTGAAACCGGATTCAAGAAATCAGCTTAAAGTCACGCGACTCGAATTCCTTGAGGGGCTTGTTTTGGTATTAATTACTTTATTCAGCACATTCTTAATTTTAATACTTTCTTTACAACACTAAGTGATGTTTTAAAGAACAATCAAACAATTGGATTCTAAAATACCAATGACCCCATTAAGTATCCTACTAACTGGATACTAAGTGGTAGTATAAAATATTAGTACTTTTTTATTCTATAGCGGACAACGAAGCAGGTTGGTTTTCTATACAATAAGAGAACATCGCCGACCATGAACAACCGCGCATTGATTGTGTTGCCGGCTTTTTATGCCGCTTAATCGGCACTTTTTTTAGGGCGTCCTATATCCTCACTCACTCATCGAAACACAGTACAAGTACCGTTTCACGCTGAGTATTCTGTGAATCCGTAATATCACTTCGGACGAGCCGTCCCAATTAGAGCGTCAGCATACGCTGCAGCATGGCTCTCCCACTGGTGTGACATTATTAAGACGTTCGCCCGGTTACTGTCAAGCCCTACCAGAGATCGAATAAATTATAATATTTAATTGTTCGGACCGGGATTCCAACCCGATACCTCTTAATACTTTACATCAAAAGTTTAAGCGTTTTTTTTAGAATATAACTGAGCTATAAATTTTACAAAAGTACTGAATAATACAAATGATTAAAGTAACAAAAATTGCAGAAAATAATTTTATAATTATAATTATAATAGTATTTCGGTGCGATTTTTAATGCTACACTTAGATTAGCACGTCCGAAATGATACCACGGGCTCACAGAATACCAACGTGAAATAGTATTTGTACCTACTATATTTCGCTGAGTGAAAAATTATTCGTAACGTTAAAACGAAAAAGCCAATAAATAATCTTTTAAAAAAAATATATTTATTATGACACTTAAATTAATTACTAAGAAAACTAAGGCTAGATAAGGTAAGACATCCGACTTCTAAGAAAGGTTTGCCCGAACTGCCCGTTTAAAGAAACGAGAAGGAGTCCTAAGACAATAAATGCTAAGTTATTTTATATGTCCAGTCAGCAATTCTGTGCGCAGGCTAGGTATGTAACAGTACGAAGCCACCGACACTGTCAATGCGTACAGTTGTTAACTGTCAAATTTAGAATGATAATTTGATTCTCTTTAAAGTTCTAAATCCTGTCTTATAAACCGATTCAACCACATTCTTTGACCACGTGTTATATTTTTAGCTGTGACGACACATCAATTAATTATAACAGTCATTTATCTTCATTATTTTTCTTTTATTATGCAACAGCATAACTAAATTCTTAATGATCTGTCGCGTTATGAACTCTGAGTCTTTATAATTAACAAAGAATAGCGTTTTCATAACATTTTGACCATTTAAAATGAGATTGTAATGTCCATAAAAGTTGAATAAAATATAGTAAATTGCCCTCATTATATTGAATAAAAATTAAGAAAATTAAAGTTTGCACTGCAAATAAATTTTTTTTTACATATTGAAATATTGTAAATATCGGGATTATACACGAATGAAATAAAATAAACCCTTTAAATAAAGAAACGACATTAATATTTATCCTTCTACAAATCCTTTTTTTAATTATTTAAATATAAATTTTAACCAAGTTGATTTCACCCTTTACCGCCATTACGTAATTTCACACAGCAATCGAAACAATTTGACATTTCGTTCATAGACAGCGCTAAGCTTATTAGTATTAAAATTAAATACATACATATATATACATGTAATAAACAATATATATTCTTTACATACTTAGTTTTTATCCCATAAATTTTCTATTACCGTTAAATTGCGTTCGCTATATATCTTTGGCTCAAAATATTAATATTGAGTCAAAATATTAGTTCATGGTTTTTATATCTCCCTTGTAACACTGAAGAAAACTCAGAAAACTCAGACTTTCACCCGTGGGAGGACCATGCTTGAAGCATGTGCTGACGCATAAATTGCACCGGCTCGTCCAAACTGATACCACGAGTTCACAGAATACTCAGCGTGAAATGGTACTTGTACAGGGTATCGCAGAGTAAGTGATGATATCGGAGGCCCAAAAAAATGCTGCTAAGTGGCGTAATAAACCAGCAACACAACCAGTGCGCGGACTGTGGCACGGTTGTTCATTGGCGATGTTCTCTTACCATATAGGAGAACCACCAGTCGTTGTCCACTATACAATAAAAAAACTAAAATAACATTAACTATTAAAAATATTTACATACAAGGATTATAAAAAAGAATTTGTTAGCCACACAGCTCAACAGATTGAGGTTAACGAAAGCGTTACTTCGGTATGAACCTTAATCCCGTTTGATCTTAACCAGATGGTAATTAACTGTTAACTGTATAGGATTATATGAAAATATGTAACCACATATGAGGATAGTATTTTTGTTATTTTTAGTGCTGACTGGTCCCGTGATGTTATATCACAGTCACTCATGGCGCCGTAATCCATGCTTTCGTTGTGTTATCGGCTTTTACGCAGCTTAAGCGGTATGGCTATGTTTATCACTCACTTAAAGACACACAGCACAATATTTATATTATATTGGTATTCTGTAAGGGCTTGGTATGATTCCGGACGAGCCGGATCGATTTATGCGCCAGCGCAGGCTTTAACGTGGTTTTTGCATTCATATTTATTAATTGAAACGTACCTATAAAAACAAAAAACATGGAAGTTATAAAAACTATAAAGGTAACGTAAAAAAGTACATCTACAATTTATGAGTATCAATGTTTTTAGATTGTTTTTACATTGTCTGCCGGAGGATTTCGATTAAAATCTCGCGGAAACAACTACAATATCAATGCTAAAACATCGCTTAGAAATTAAATTCATCAGAACTTACAGAATTTACAATATCTATGCTAAACCATACTTTATAAAACGTAATTAGCTCGAATAATTAATGTCGTTTCGTAGTACTGACCTCTGGCTAACGAGAGGTCTCTGTTTTCAGAGCTATAACCGATGCGAACAACAATACTTCTTACGCAATACCATTATCATCGAAGACAAAACCGCGTGGAGTATTGAATAACAAACAATTCTCATTCGCCGCGTTACACATAATCGCTGAAGCTAAACGCTACTACTAGAGTTACCTATCTCTAGTTACATTAGACGGGTGGACATGCTTTCAACGATTTCATGGGTATTGGCTAATTCAATTAATAATTTATATATATATGACTGGTGGTAGGTCACCTCCACCCGTGGAGTCAAATAATTCATGATTTGATTGCGTTGCCGTCTTTTAATGCTGCTTGAACGATATAGGAAATTACAACATGAAAACAAAGTATGTTATATACGAGACCATTCAAATATTTTATGATTATATTAATTATGGCAGGGCAATATATTTGAGAATCCAAGTGTCTCCTACCACCAGAGTATGGTACTCGTAGACAAAAACCATGAATTTTTTTTACTGTCGACTTTATATCTACATACATACTAAAGATTCCGTTGCTTTGCTTATATTAATTTCATTGATACTTATTTCTAGGCTATTTGGAGTTTAATGATTGGTTTTAAAATAACAAAACTATCATAATACGATGTCTGTATGTTTAAAAACAAAGTGAGTGTAATTTATGTTGGAAAAAGCAATTAAGCGGCGCCCGAGAACTATCTAGTCATCCAGTTACATGCGCCAGTCGTGCAGGAGTACTTATATCAAAGCGGGACAAACTATTTTTATCTCAAATTAGGTAAAGTTGCTAATCCTCAACAATAGAGCGTTATTGAGAAAGATACGGCGTCAGAGACATTATTTTGAATGAAGAAATGTTCATTTAATTTGAACCACACAACGACATGTTAAAACGGTCGCAGGAAGACACAGACAGCTAAGCATTCAAACAATCATCACAATTTAGGGCAAATATTGAATATATCCAAATTTATAAACACTACTAAAAAAGTAACATAAAAAAATCACAACTTATATTTATCACAATGCCATGATGAAGCATATGCGGACGCGCTTATTGGGCCGGCTCGTCCGAAGTGATACCACGGGCTCAGAGAATGCTCAACGTGAAACGGTACTTGTATTGTGTTTTGCTGAGTGAATGAGGATATTGGAGGACCAATGCGCGGAATGTTGCGCGGCTATCTATGGGCGGCGGTGTTCTCTTACTATATAGGAGACCCACGTGCTCCATTGTCCGCTATACTATAAAAATTTATTATAAAGTTATTATTAAGGTGACGACTTTACTTTACTTTTTATTATAAAGTAATAAAGGTTTCACGGTCGACATTTTCTTCCGATCGTACTGAGCATCTAAAAATTTCGTTCAAGCAACGAATGGTCACCCTATAGAGAGCTAGGATTCCTAGGCGTCTAGTTTCACTGGTCGTAACGAGATCAGTCAATTGAGATTGTGAGATAATTTGTGGTATTGACGTTTATACTGGCTTCTGTTCTGCGGTTTCTCTTGATATTTGAGATTTAGTTGTTTTGTTTTATACTTATATTTATTATTCTATAGCGGACAACGGAGTAGGTGGGTCTCCTATGTTTGTTTTTTTTTATAGTATAGCGGACAACAGAGTAGGTGGATCTCCTATATGATAAGAGAACACTGCCGCCCATGGACAACCGCGCCACAGTCCGCGCATTGGTTGTGTTACGACTTTTTCGCCACTTAAAGTAATTTTTAAGGGCCTCCGATATTCTCACTCACTCTCTGATACACAGTACAAGTATCGTTTCACGCTGAGTATTCTAAGTATCATTCAAAGAATCAAAATTAATAAAACTCTTATTGGAATTACATTTTTATTAAGATTGGCTTCAATTATAGGGGACTGTTTAAGCACTTAACTTCGTCTCAGGACAATACTAGCTATCACAGTTGATATCAAAAATGACTCAAAGTGGCATCACTTAGCGGAACACAATCTTATCTAAAATATCCGTTGTATTCGTCCTTGGATCGTAAAATCATTTCCAAGTTCAACGTTGAAAAACAACGAATACTTTGGTAATGTGTGTATATTTGGAAACATTATGAAGCACTTATCTTTCCTATAAGAAATCCTATTTATTTGGATTCTTCGTTTGTTACTTCTGAAAAACTAATCTGATAATATTTGATAGGCATATTAAATGAGATAGCGAGCTATGGAAAGGGCTATGCTCGGAATTTCGTTACGTGATCGAATCAGAAATGAGGAGATCCATAGACAAATTAAAGTCACCGACATAGCCCGCCGAATTAACAAGCTAAAGTGGCAATGGGCAGGCCACATCGCACGAGAGCGGATGGCCGACGGGGCCGAAAAGTGTTAGAGTGGAGACCACGGACCGGCAAACGCAGCGTGGAACGTCCACCCACAAGGTGGACAGACGACCTTATAAAGGTCACCGGAAGACGCTGGATGCAGGTCACCTCCGACAGGTATTCATGAAAGTCCAAGAGGTAGGTCTATGTCCAGCAGTGGACGTCTTACGGCTGAAATTATGATGATTAATTAATATAGGTACTTTAATTTCAGGTAAGATTGTTTTCTAGCTTAATTTAAATGAAAGATATTATATTGTTACGTATACCTACTAAATAAATAAAACTTTATTTTCACGGACACAAATTGTAGCTTTTTTTTCAAACTGTGAACTCAGTTTTAAATAAGTGTCAAATAAGAGGAGTTTATCAAACTAATTCTCCACTGTAAGAAAATATTCAAACAATCTTTATGATTTAAAAGTGGAGAACAAAGTGGCTTTTATATTTTCGCATATAAATATTTTCCCACAATTTCGTCGAATAGAAAGCTCCGTTGGCCGGCTGCGACATTACAGCTTCAAAACAAACAATCGTGACTCAAATCATTACGCACTTTCACTGGAAATCGGCGAACTACATTTAGAGAATGCATAATCTCAACGGATTAAATCTAAGCGAGCTTTTTCGAGACAATCGACGTACATAGTTCACTGCATTAATTTTATTAATGTTCTGCTCTGGTTACTTCCTTTCATTATAATCTAGAAATATTACTTTTAGTTTAAAAACATCTTTGACAATATTACGATTCATTGAATTTTATCACTTTTCTTTAATTGTACACAATAACTAACAGATAATGCTTTAACCTACATTATTATACATAAAACCTCTTAATTTACTGTAATTATTAAATATATTTTTATAAAACAATTGTTTATATAAAATAATATAAAACATGACACCCTCATTGATGTGATGTCGCAAAAAACTACTTTAAAGATAAATTTTCATATAGTCCAGTATACAGTTAGTAGTGTATCTATATATAAACTATTATCTCTAGTACGTATACTTATTGTCTGTATGTTTGTCTTGGATTTATCATTTTGTCAAAATTTCTAACGTATCTCAAACAAGCCATAATCTTGATAATCCATTAAAAGTTAAATGTCGTCTCTGGCTCATAGCTTAATATCATGGAAAACAGTTTTGTCCAATTGAAAGATATTGTGTTTGAACGAAGGTACTATGTCTAGGTAAACTAAAGTCATAGGAAAACGTAGACGCCAGCTAATCTTAACTAAACTAATTACTACAACCGTTAACAACAAAAAATAAATTACGATTTAACTTATCCTCTTAATTATATATATATAATTGAACATCTTAGATGTCTTAATTTACTCTAAGAAGCGAAGTTACCTTAACGAAACTAAATAAACACAAATTTTAATCCGTGGGAGAGCCATTCGGCCGGTTCGTTCGAAGTGATACCACGGGAATACTCAGCGTGAAACGGTAATTGTACTGTGTTTCGCAGAGTGAGTGAGCATTTCGAAGGCTCTTAAAACCACTTTTAAGCGGCGTAAAAAGCCGGCAACACAATAATGCGCGGACTGTGGCGCGGTTGTTCATGAGCGGCGGTGTTCTTACCATATAAGAGACCCACCTGATTCGTTGTCAGCTAAAGAATAAAAACGTTAATACGTCTAAATATAATCCCATGTTCCAGAAGAATCTCGTTTCTCTATAACTATGTCTAAAGCAATTCAAATTTATCGGCATACAGTAATCTGACGAGAAAATATAAACAAATAAATATAAATCTATCGGCGGTCAGAAATAGTTTAAGCTTATACCTATATGGCTGAAGGCAACGTATTTATTTCACAATAGGATATAGATAATTTTTATTAAACATTTGCATACAACAAATCTAGTATATGTAGATAAATTGAAGATTATAAAACACAGTCAGCATTTTGATAAATAAATAATTTTAAATAGGATTCATTATTTTTTATACCTTTTACTAATTTCTACACTAAATATTGTTCGCACACAAATTTACAGTAATTACGCAGGAAACATTTCATTAATATATTGCAATTTTTTTCTTTTTTGAAAATGATTTTTGCATAGAAATACAACAAAAAAATCACATTACTTGTATGATTATAAGATGCGGTAAAACTTTAACGAACAAATAATTTTAAATACTATACCTTTCGATAGATTTTTCTAATTGCTTAAACTACTTTTAACACGTCCGGTACTGTAATAAAATTCAAGCGACTACTGGTTATCGAACCCGGGACTTCCAAGAAGTCGGTGGAAACACGAATGCCACTGAAACATAAACAGATACTAAAATAGCCAACTGTGAATCACTCGTCGTACGGAATTGAAAGAAAGGCGCCAGCGCATCTCTTACATCTCTCTTCGCTTCTAACAACGTTATACGTCCACACTAAAATTATCTATAGCTAATTATTAAAACCGAGCCTCGTAGTTAAGTGGTCGTATCAGCCTACCCACGAAGCGAAAGGGTTCGTTCCCGGTCCGAATAAAAAAATGTATAATTTAATTTATTGTATTAATACATTCGCCTTTGAAAGGCCATGGCAGTGACCAGGCAAATGTCTTAACACTGTCTTACCAGTGGGAGAGCCACGATGAAACATATACTGCCGCACTAATTGGCCCGGCTCTTACGAAAAGAGAGCAAGGGTTATATGTAATAGCAGCGTGTATAATTGTACTGTATGTCGCTTGTTGAGAGAGGGAGTTGCACGCTAAACCATATAAATTCTAAAACCATACGACAATCTTAATCAAACGGTTTTAATCGATATCTTTTATTGATAAACAATATATTATTGTTTAACTGTATCAAGTTTTACCTTAATCCACTGGAATAGTTTTTTTTAAAGTTTTCACATAAAAACAGGGAATATAATCTCTACGGTAAGTTCAGCGCCCTGGAGTTACATAATTTTCACTTAATTGCTCACCATTCATTCCTCAATCCGTTTGATGTTCTGTTTATTCGACCCAGTTCCGGGTCGACGGTAGTAAAAACTATTTTGTTGTAAGAGATTTAAAAGTTCGTAAAAGTATACCCAGAAGGAAACTGATTGATTAATATTTAATTTATGCAAAATTGTACATCAAACTAATTTTTTTTGAATCCGGTGACAAACATAAATACACAGAATACTTAACGTGAAACGGTACTTGTACTGTGCTTCGCTGAGTGAGTGAGGATATCGGAGGCACTTAAAAATGCCGCTTGAGTGGCGTTAAAAGCCGGTAGTACAACCAATGCGCGGACTATTGCGCGGTTGTCCATGGGCGGCGGTGTTCTTTTAACATATCGGAGACCCACCTCCTCTGTTGTCCGCTATACTTTAGAAAAAATATGCAAAGTTATACATCGAACTATTTTTTTTCTATTCTATATATCCTATTTAAAACTAAAATATTTTCGCAAAATATGAAACATTTAATTATCTAATTTTAAGGAAGCGCAGGCTTGAAGATATTTTTATTAGTGTCATTTAATGTCAATCAAATGTTTTTTATGGTAAAGCGGACAACGAACTAGCTGGGTCTCCTGTATGATAAGAGAATACCGCCCATGGACAACTGCATTACAGTTCGCGCACCGGTAGTGTTTCCGGCGTTTTACTTAAGCGGCATTTTCATAGGCCTACGTATCCTTTCAAATACAACTAGCAGTATCACTGCTGATGAGACGGCGCAATTAGTGCGTTAGCATATGCTTCAGCATGGCTCTCCCACGGGGACCATATCATTAATTAATTATCAATGACTATTAATACACAATCAACTTTTACAACTAAGGGATAAAAATATTATGTCTAGGGATGGCAACGCTTTCAGAAGAGGTTGGGAGAAAGGAGGATTGCTTGTCGATTTTAATTTAAAAAAATCATAGACATATTACATATTATTTACAAACGAAGCTATTTACATACAAACAAATTCATTAAGATTTGTTTGGGATTATAACATATCAAAGCTGAACATAACCTTCGAACTGAAATAGAATATAATCTGCATTACAACACAGAATGTAATAGTGCATGTAGCATAGAGTAAGGTTTCTTGCGAAACCTTGACAGCTACATGTTATTAAATTATGCATTTACATGATTACATGCATTTTATGACAATTCATTTTTATAGCGCAGGAATTAATTATTAATACTCCTATTTAAATGTCTATGCGGATATAAAAACCACTCAAAATATCCTTTGAATAACACATATTAAATTTTTTATTCATAAACATTACTTTTATTTTTAAAAAAAGCACTCCTTCAATATATTAATAAATATTTGTGCGTAATTAGAACCAAAATTAAAACAAATCGCGGTGTTTGTTACTAAACTCCTCCTAAACAACACAACCGATTTTAATCAAACTTTGTTTTTATGTAGGTACTTTAATCGTTTATATTGTAAAACGTTATTTGTCGGACAGAGACAGACAGCATACACAGATTATTCAACGTAAAACTATACTAGTATTGTGTTTCGCAGATAGAATGAGGATATCAGAGGCCCCTTAAGAGTGGCGGTTAAGCAGCGTAAAAAGCCGGCAACACAACCAAAGCGCGGACTATTGCGCGATTGTTCACAAGCAGCGGTGTTCTCTTACCATATAGGACACCCACCTGCTCCGTTGTCCGCTATAGAAAAAAAAATCAGTTTCGTATAAATTTAATAACTGTCCTGTCTTTGTGTAAACAATATGAAATTTATATCACGTCTCACGAAATCATATCCACGATTGATTTACTGTTCATAACATTATACAAGTAATTAAGACCAGATAGCACATGCCACGCGTTCGAAAGGTTCATATCAGTCAGCGGCATTCGCTGCGTGCGCGCATGTATTATGTCAAATATACCCGAAAACGCATTTAAAAGTCGAAAAACAGTTTAAAACGCGACCTTCCGCCACAATCGCGTGAACCTTATTCTTGACATTTTTTACAGACGACCGACTTCTGGGGTCACATGAACAGTCGTCGAGAAACATGAACAATGGATAAATATCCAATCGGGACATGGTCTAGTGACGATTTCAAATCTGTCACGCTCTTTTTCTTCTCACAGAGAAGAAAAGACTCTTGTATCTGTTTTTTAATTTGTTTTTTACATATTATATACCTGGAGTGTGAACTAATTAGAAGTTTTATTTATTATATTATATATTTATAACATAACATATATATAAATAATTATATATTTTATTATAATAGTATATTAATTAAGTTTAGACCGTAGGCACTGACAGCCATCACAGCATATACACAGAAAATCATATACAAATTACATTACGGGTGTGATTGTTTTTATAAAACATGATGCAAGTGGGTGGAAATCCCATCAGCTTATTCGAGTCCACTGCTGGATGGCCTCCCCAAAAACGCCCACCTGTTGCGATCTTGAGCGATCTAGATCCAGCGGTTACCCGCGACCTTCGTGAGATCGTCTTTCCGTCGTGTGGCGGGACGTCCCACTCTGCGTTTGCCAGTACGCGGTCGCCACTCGAGAACCTTTGTTCCCCATCGGTTGTCGGTTCGTCGAGCGATGTGGCCAGCCCATGGCCACTTCAACTTACTAATACAATTTTAATTGAAAGGTCTATACTATTTTTGAAGATACATAAATCATAATTTGGAAATAGCAATAGGTTCTACAGGTTTCACAGAAAGTTAGGACGGAGTATAAAAGAACATTTTTTTTTAAAGTAGTACAACTACACGCTGAGCATTCTGTGAGCCCGTGGTATTGATTCGAAAGAACCCGCCAATCAGGACGTCAGTATGGATTCAGCTTGGCCTTTCCTCTCAGAAAATCTTTACTTTCGTGTAAATATGAGTAAATTACTAGTAAGCTTAACAGACGACCATATCAAGATCGCCGCAAAACGATGGATGCAGGTCGCTTCCGACAGGTAATCATGGACGTCCAAGGGGGAGGCCTATGTCCAGCAGTGGACGTCTTATGGCTGAAATGATGATGGTGATGATGAGACTAATGTATGTAAAATTGAGTCTTTATTTAGCACAGTGTGGACCATATAGGAGCTGACAATTACAAGGAATTACAAACTGATGAATTAAGTAGTATCTTCCCCATACGCTCAGTTGTGGTACGAAAAATCTCGAGATAATCTGAATGCCATACAATAGCACTATTCCTAGTATCATTCTAACATAATTCACTACCAAGATAATGATATCCAAAGAATAATGATTATGACTTCATCATTGCGCTGCAATCGTTAAGATTATGAATAAAAGACGATCTCGTTAAACAGTGATTAACCAACGTCGCGTGACATCCTCACTGACTTAATGGTATGCACTTAGCAATAGATCTTCAAGATCTTTTTTTGTTTGGTAGGGCTAGTTGCTGCTCGCCATACAGCCATCACAGCTTCATTTGTCTTTTGGGGCGAGCCATAGGCCGTGAATATGATTTTTAGCCGCGACTAGCGCTCATAGCTCATTTTTTTAGTATAGCCGACAACAGAGCAGGTGGGTCTCCTATATGGTAAGAGAACACCGCCGCCCATGGACCACCGCGCCACATGACGCACATTGGTTGTGTTGCTGGGTTTTTACGCCAATTAACGGCACTTTTAAGGACCTTCAAAATCCTCACTCGCTCACCGAAACACAGTACCATTTCACGTTGAGTATTCTGTTAGCCCATGGTATCAATTACGACGAGCCGGCCCAATTGGTGCCTCCGTATGCCTCTCCAATGGGTAGCATGGCTCTCCCACGGGTTTCCCACGCATCTCCTGCGAGACACGAACCTCGTCTCGGGCAATCGCGGGGTCATAGGGCGCTTGAGCAGACCGTGGATAGCTCACCGGGGTGAGCCTGGCGACGTAGCTCGGTCCTCGCCTCCGTATCCGGTGGAGGCGGTTGTTACTGCGGTCCCTACACAGAACCCTACCATCTGAGATTATAATACTACCCTCTAGGGAGGCTATCAGCTTGGAGACTATTGGGATAGGACCATCCCGATCGTGTAATACGTCCCTGGGTCTCCGTTTGTGTTTGGTCAGGCGAGGAGTGTAACCAGCTCCGTTGCCCGTTATACAATAAAAAAAAGTACAAACAGAACGCTACAGAGATACTATCACGAAAAATAACGAAATATACAATTTTTCGCTCGGCCGCCCATCCGCGGATACAGTATTAAAGAGGCGCAAGCAAAATTACCTCCTATTGCAGGTGAATTGAATTGCAACTGGAACAGCAGCCGGTAATTACATTATATCACACTGAATCGAGTGTATTGTGCTTAACCACTCTGCGTACAACCTGAATGTTCAATTGAATTAATGCTTTCTTTGCTTTCTCGAATTGCTGTGTGAATTTTATTTATTTACTTAACGACAATACGCCTTCTAAGGAGATATTAAGTATAGTAATCGGATTTTATGACATTGGACTTTTAAAAAATTGTGCTTAAAAATGCTGCTAAAGGTGAAAAAAAAACGTTGTGATTGTCCATGAGCTGCGATGTTCTCTTACCATATTGGAGAGCCATCTGCTCCGTTATCCGCTATACTATAAAAAAATATACGAAGATATTGTAGAGTATAGTCGACGTTATAAAATGATTAAAACCAAATTGGTGTATCTATCATATAAGTGGCGATTAAATTTCAATGTCACTAAGCCAAGGAATACTGACCTCAAAGCGTTTCCTTGCTCCCGTACATCGACTCCATTTATCGGGTCATCAGCTCGGCTCTGTAATCCGGACATTATTGACCAATCGGCGCTCCGCATTCGGCCTTCCACCAATCACGAGCCCGCTACGTCATGACGTCATTAAACCCGCTCGCCGCACATTGGATCATCTGGAATTAAATTCGAATTCAGAACGCGTCTATAAAACGACGGAAGTTGCCCTCGCGATTTGAAATGACCGTTACGTAACTGTTAATTTAGGAAGTAGATTATGGTTTACACTTTGTTGTACGCTCCTCAAGTTTTGTTAATAGTGGCGGTTAAGCGCTACGAACAAGATAATATTTTTTTATAGTATAGCAGACAACGGAGCAGGCGGGTCTCATTTATGGAAAGAAAATACGCCGCCCATGGACAACCGCACCACACTCCGCGTATGTTGTGTAGCTGGCTTTTCACGCCACTTAAACGGCATCTTAAAGGCGTCAGATATCCTCACTAACTCTGCGAAACACAGTAGAAGTACCATTTCACGCTAAAAAATCCCATGGTATCACTTTGGACGAGTCGGCCTAATCAGTGCGTCAGCTTGGCTCTCCCACGGGTGAATATAATTTCTATATTAATACAATTTTTTAAAATTCTAATGACATAAAATCTCATTACTATTTGATTATTATACTATTGATTAGATATTTTTACGCCACAAGAGCGGCATTTTTAAGGGGCTGCGATAATCTCACTCACTCTGCGAAACACAGTACAAGTACCGTTTCACGCTGAGTATTGTGTGATATATACTTCATTTTTGATGTGCATCGCGTGTGGCTGGCACTAGCCGTATTAGGTAATGGACAATTACTGCTCCGCGTCGTGGCATTAGTAATGACACATTGAATATTCCTCTGAAAGGCAATACGCCTAATCTACTTGATTTGTGTATTGCGAGATCATTATCTCATTTACAAGGTTAAAGCCAAAAGCCGGCTCGGCATGTTTGGAAAAATATTGTAAACATCAGTTAGATTACGTTTTGTTTTTAATATGATATTTAATTTTTTCTTTGAATCTAATACACAGAGGTCACTATAGACCGCATATTTGAGTAAAAAGCTGGAATCGTTACATTATTCAATGCTTTATCTCAGTAAAGGTACCGTTATTGTTGCCCAAAAGCAAGATCTAGACCAAGAGTGCCAAATTTTAGACCAACTCTAATCATGAAAGACTTACGCAAGAAAAAGACTAAGCCTCAAGAGTCTTGCAGCTATTTTTTTTGGCAAAGATTTTGGGAATTTCTCATTAAATCTTTAGACATATTTTATAAATCTGGTTGGTCTGTACTATGGCTATGCACTATTCAAAATGTTCCTATTATGATAGGTTTTTCTAAGGTGTGAAGTAAACTTTAATATCAGTAGTATAATAGGTAAGTTCAAGACTTGCGAGGCTCTTGCTGTAAAACCAAGACAAAGACTGTCAGCGCAATACCAAGACCAAGACCAGGTGTATTGGCGCTTGACCAAGACCAAGCTAAGTCTTGCATTTGGTCAACACTAGGTGCCGTGTGGGTATGACAGAATTTGTATGTGAAGTCAAGCTTTTTGTTTATAAATGTTCCTAAATTATAATGGAATATTTATACAAATAAAAGCGAATGAAAACTCAATCTAATTTAGGTATTATTAATCATTAAACATTAACATTCATATTTTTCATTGCCAGAGGTATTTCAAATTATTTTTTGCTCAGCCAAGATGGGTGCTCACTCTGCGAAATAAACCTAAAAACAGCCGGACATATTTATTTCGACCGGACACAACGAAGAAGCCCCATATCCGGCTTTATCTGGACGCCTGGCAACACTACACATCTACACACAGATACATAATGATAATTTCGGAAAAACTTTAATAAAATTAAGTAAAATATTAAAAAATTTAAAAAGTTACAAACAATTGGAAATTTTACAAAATTATCGTATTTTTAATAAAACATAAAAATTAAATTTATCTCTTCACGTGCGTCCATTAAACTAATGAGTGTATGATTATTAAATTTTAAACTGATTTGTAGTTTTATTATAGAAATCTCACTTACAGCCAGTCTTTACCATTATTTATTCTACAACAATAACCATGGACAAAAAATAAACATGATTATAATATATATAAGAGAAAACCAGTGTTGCCATAGTACTACAATATGTCATCATTTCAGCCGTAAGACCCACTGCTGGACATAGGCCTCCTCCTTGGACTTCCTAAATATGTGTATTAATATAGAGGTATAAATACAGAGGTTGGAAAATTTAGTTTTAGGTTGGAACATGAATAAATAGATCTCTATAATTTCGTGTCCTTCTGAATTGAGACAATTGGTGTCCAGCAGTCAATTGCTCTGTCACGTTTGAAATAAATATCCATTGACGTTATAAAGCCCATATCAAGCATAATTATGATTGCAGTCTATTGCCACTGAATCTGACTTATTTTTCTTAGGCACAAAATTTGACACAAGTAAAAGAATAAAAATGTAAACTGTGATCAAAGCTTATATTTCAAATATACCATTTATTATAAAATTAATTCAGTTAAAACTGTTTTATTAAAATCGCTGGAAAGCAAATTGTATCCGTTTAATCGGAAGTCTTTTTGGGAACTTTATTGTGTGAAATTAAGGGTACTGAATTTATAATTTATTTTGTCTTTAGAAGGAGTTGAAAGTGGCCGGGTGAATGGGCGATAAGACAGTGTTAACACTGTCTTATTCGTGATAGAGCCAAGCTGAATCAGAACGCAATAATTTGGTCGGTTTGTACCTACGTTGTGATAAAATGGGCTCACAAAACTCGGCGTAAAAGCCTGCAACACAAGCTAAGCGCGGACTGTAGCGTCATTGCCCATGGGCGGCGAAGGTATCCTACAATTAAGCAAACCCGCCTGCGCGTTGTCCGTGATACAATAAAAAAGAAAATTCTAACAATCTAAACAAAAGATTAAACGAAATTGCAACAGGTATGTAAGGTTTATGTACCATAATTCGAACAAATGTAATTAATAAAACAAATGTATTAATATTGCTATTAGAGATATAATTTATAAAAAATAACAGTTGTAATAAAGTTGAGCTTTGCGTATCAAATCAGTAAACATTTAACCTTGATAGTTAAAAAATAGGTTTAATATTGTAGATACAATATCAATGAGTTTTTTATAGTACAGCGGACAACGGAGCAGGTGGGTCTCCTATATGGTAAGAGAACACCGTCGCCCATTGACAACCGCGCCACAGTCTGCGCATTGATTGTTTTGAAGGATTTTTACGCCACTTAAGCGGCGTTTTAAGAGCCTCCGATGTCCTCAATCACTCAGTGAAACAAAGTAGAGGCACCGTTTCAAATACAACTACTATTTCACGCTGAATAATTTGTGAGCCTGTGGTAACTTAAGACGAGCCGGACCAATCAGTGCGTCCGAATATGTTTCAACATGGTTCTCCCACGGGTGTGAAAGTATTAAGACGTTTGCCTGGCCACTGGCAAGCCCTTCCAGAGGCTGAAAAATTTATAAATTAAATTGTAATTTATAATTGTCCGGCACAGGATTCGAACCAGATACCTCTAGCATTACGATAGATCTATTTAATCACGTAGCTACGAGACTCAAAGTTTTGCAACTGCGTTACTCAATATGAATCTACTTACATAACAACTAAGTATGTTTCTTCCATACACTTTGAAGCATGACGTTCCAAGAGTGCTAATAAACTTACACTGTGGGTAGTATTGTAGGTGTAAAGTTTCAAGGGCCTTTACAAACTAATTTTTAGCTAACACAGTGATTGAACTAATACAATGGCAAATATATTTTATAAATAATTTTATTTCATTATAACAGTTACATAAAACTTAGGCAATCATTTGAAAAAAATAATTTAAATAAATTTTACTAGTAAAATTTATCAGTTTAAGAATATTTATAAAGGAATATTGTGTCATGGAAATCGAGTCAAACAAGCGGTCCTAACTAAACCCATGGACGACCCCAGCCATCGATTCTGGTGGCCGAGGTTATGTCGACGTCCTGTTAGGAATAGGTATGCTCTTCTTATTGAAGATACCTAGTCGTATTAATTCGAAAAATACGTTAAAAAACTCAGGGATAAAATATTGTGTTCTGCCTCGTTTGATGATGAGATATTTTAGATGTATAAAAAAATTCCTAGTAGAAAGGGTAGTGTACTAAGATGTCAGGAGTAGTCATTCCAAAAAAGTGAATATTAAAAATATTTGTAAATAAAATTATAAATATTTTATACACACTAATCAGAGCCTTAATTACACGCTTTGTATAATTAATTGCAGATAGTGAATGAATGGATCATCAGACTATCAAGTCCACTGCTGCAAGGCCTCCCCAAAAATGGAGGATGTTTTGCCTTAATCACCACGCTTGGCAGGCGGTTGGTGATCATGGATCGTATATCTACTAAATAATAGCTTCACTGATCGAAAACTTACATTACCCATACTTCCTAATATTATAAACATTTCCTATATAAAACAGATTAATTTATTGAACGATATATTTTATTGGAAAATTTATTCTTCGAGGTTTTATTAAAAAGGAGTAATAAACGCGGCTCTTCAAGGAATAGAGATGTCCATGCGAGGGAACCGCTAGGAGATCAATCTGTCCGTCTGCCACCGTTTTTTATAAAAAAAATCATAATACTCTAAAAATTCAAAAATAATAATTATGTAATAAATTAACCACTATTAATAATCCAGTGTTAAATACTCAGCCATTCAAAACATATTTTACGATTTACTAGCTGTCCTCGGCAAACTTTTTGCAACATATATTATCAATTAATAATAGCCCTATTAAAAAATATGGATTGATGATAGAATTGTGAAAATGTAACGTTATACGTATTCTTTCATGCCAAATGATATAAAAAAATTATCAAAAAATTTAAAAAAAAGCCGTGAGCATCCCTTATCACTTACAGGTTTGAAAAATACTAAGTAGCCGATTTTCAGACCTAACATTGTGACATGGAAATTTTATATACATTTTAATTTTATAAACTGGCTTAAATTTAGAGTTAAAATTTAAAACTATGTAGTTAGACATAATGGTAGAGGAACAAAGCAAAAACAAAAGTCATTGAATTGATAACCTACATTTTATTTTTATCAAGATCGATTAAAAAAACAATCGTATTCCACGAAATGTTAATGAATAAAACATGTCATTTTTTTTTCTTTTATAGTATAGCAGACAACGTAGCAGATAGGTCGCCTATATGGTGGTGGAGAACACCGCCGCCCGTGGACAACCGCACCAGAGTCCGCGCATTGGTTGTATTGCCGCACAAATTGGACCGTCTCGTCCAAAGTGATACCACGGGCTCACAGAATACTCAGCGTGAAATTATATTCGTACTGTGTTTCGCAGAGTGAGGGAGGATATCGGAGGCCCTTAAAAATGCCGCTTAAACGGCGTAAAAAGCCGGCATAACAACCAATGCGCGGATTTTGGCGTGGTTGTTCATGGGCCAAGGTGCTCTCTTACCATAAAAGGGACCACCTATTCCGTTGTTTGCTATAGAAATAAAAAAAACCAGGAGAAGGACATAGGATACCTAATTTTTATCCGAATACAAAAAAGGGTAATGTTGTTTATTATATTATTTTCGTAAAGCTTGTATCAGCCTAACATTGCCGTGTGAAGTAGACAGATAAGTATAATTTTATAATACATTATTGGCATAACATAACATCTCAAATTAGAATGACCTTCGTTAAATTTAATCTTCGGCCAGTCGAAATTGGCAACCATAACATATCCAAAACTAACATTGTCTAACCCAAAATAACATTACTTTAAAATAACTCCTCACTTTTCATATTTAAATAAATTTAGTTAATAAAGATGATATTTTTATTGAAGATTGTTATTAATTATAACTTATAGTCACCTAACTTAAGACGCCTAAGCTAATATGGAATTAATTTAACAACGACAAACTGAACTGAATTTTTCTATTAAGTTATGTCAAATCACAGAGCAGGCTGGTTAACTGGTTAACATTGCCTGTGTGATGCTTAGACAGAGTAAAAGTAGGTAAAATGGGGCGGTATCTCTTACCGTCAGGGTGACCCGCCGTTGTGTAGGCCTACTATTAATAGGAAACATATTCAAAGAAAACATGCAATTGTAAACCGGCACGGAAGTCTATACGAAATTCAATTTAAAACAAGTAATTTGTAAGATATGTATAACACAAAAGCATATATTTAAAGAATAGATACACACAGAAGTCAGAGTGGAACGGTACTTGTACTGTGTTTCGTGAGTGAATGAGGATATCGGCTTTAAAATTGACACTTAAGTGGCGTAAAAAGTTCGCAACACAACCAATGCGCGGACTGAGGCGCGATTGTTCATGGGCGGCGGTGTTCTCTCTCTATACAGGAGACCCACCTACTCCGTTGTTCGCCATAGAATAAAAAATAAAATAAAAATGCATTCGGGTGAAACCAGATAAAGAGACGAAGAAATCTATAAGAATATCAGTTTATGGCAAGTAATTTGTAAAATATTACATACTTTTCTCTCCATGTTTCATCTTTGTCGGGTTAGAGTAGCAATGTTTACCATACAATCATGAGGTTAATGCACAACTATGCCACTTATTAGCAATTCAAATTCGTTTGAGCGAATTGTCCTCGACTTCATCTGTCACCTTTGTGTTTTCAAACTCGGCGAAGTCACAAACAGAAGCGATTGTATTTTGAGAGCCTCGTACCTTAATGGTTTTAAAAGTGTACCATGAAGCGACAGGTACACTTTTAAAACAGGCGGTTCGAATCCCGGTCCGGATATTTAAAATATAATTTATTCGGTCTCTGGAAGGTTTCGACAGTGGCCGTACGAGTGTCTTAATACTGTCGCACCCGTGGGAGAGCCTTGCTGAAGTATATGCTGACCCACTTATTGGGCTGGTTCGTCCGAAGTGATACCACGGGCTCACAGCGTGAAACTGTACCTTTACTGTATTTCGCAGAGTGAGGATATCAGAAGCCGATAAAAAGCGGGCAACACCGGCTTTTTACGCCGACTTTTTATTCTATAACGAACAACGGAGCATGTGAGTCTCCTATATGGTAAGAGAACACTGCCACCCATGAACAACCGCGCCACAGTCCGCGCATTGGTTGTGTTGACGGCTTTTTACACCGCTTAAGCGGCATTTTTAAGGGCGATATCACTCATTCTGCGAAACACGGTCCTGGTACCATTTCACGCTGTGTATTCTGTGAGATTTGATTCTTCAAGTTCCTAAATGCCAATCACAATCTATACTCTCACTATTTTCTTTTTTAATATAAAGACAACGTTACATCTCTCTTTACTTACGCCATACACGTGCTCGAACATGCATTACACATTAAAATATATCCACGTCATTTAAAAATACGCAGATTTATTTACTACTTAAGGCAAAATGTTGTGGCTTTTCCTCATAATATTACTTCAAACAGAAACCACTTAGAATGGACTATTGACAAAGAATCTGAACTGGTCTACTTACTGCAATACATCCCGTTATGCCTTTTACATATTAACTTATGTATCACTAGCCATTTTTATAAAATAAAATAATTAAATAATAGTGCTAAATGCACACGCATACTTAATAATAAGAAAAAAATACTAAGAAATGACAATAACCTAGTTAGAGTTCTAACATTTGGTTAGGTTAGCGTTGCCATGGTAACCGTTAATAATAACTAAAGACATTCTCTTACAACTGAGCGATATTTAAGGCATTTTGTAGCGTGCACTACCACTTTGTAGTATAAACTGCCTACAGACGTATTTACAAAAATATACAACTTGGGAACCTTCAAAAAAGAGCGTACCTATCCCTTAAAAGGCGGCAACGCACTCGCGGCCCTGCAAGGGGTCCATGCCATCCAGCGAGGGTTGTCCATGGGCGGAGGACCGCTTCTCCTTGGTGAACTTAATACTCGTTGGGCACCGTTTCTATTTAAAAAATTACATTATTTAATGATGTAGGTTATTTTATAGCGTTGTCACGGCGACCGTTAACGCGACTTTCTTCAAGACGTTCCGACAATTAATTAATCACGCGCATAAAGCCTTATCTTATTAAGGTAGGACGTGTTGGCCTCACGTCGCGGCGTTGAGGCTTTTGTAGGCCACATTACGAAATTTGATTGTGTTGTGTTTACATTGGGCGTCTCGTTGCGAGTTTTATAACGTTATCTTGGGATTAATTGCCACATTAAAAGAACGCTGAACTAATTAGGGCAGAGGTTCCCAAACTATTTCAGCCCGTAGCGTAATTACAAATTTAGTATTTATCACGGGGCTCTTGCTACTTGATAGAAATACAATCAAAAGATATAAATAGGTACCTATTATAATGTTAATTAAGTAACATATAAACAAAACTTAGGTAAGTAAGCGGTAAAAAGAAAATATTTTTGCTTTCGGATAATGACAGAACATAGACTCAATGCGCCCCTCTACGCTTTCTATGGCCCACCGTTTGGAAACCCCTGAATTAGGCAGTAGGTGATGACCTAAAATCTTTAATTATGTAGTCTGTGTGGACATTATGGTTGGAAAATGCCTTTTTGTGAGAAATCAAGTTTCAACTGCTGCAGACACTACAGTGTTTATAGTAGTTTAGAGTGTTAACAGTAGTTTAAAGTGTTTACAGTATTTCCATCATCAAAATACAATGTATCAAATCGCCCACAATTGTGGTGGTGAGGGTAGCTGCGGCCTAAAAACGTTTGATCATACCCATAGAAGTGTTACGTAACAACTTGGTGTTATTCATTCCACAACTGCGCATTTTAAAGGCGTTTTGAATGCTCCATCACTATGGAATCGCTGTCTGCATATATTTCCAAATCAACCTTCAAAAAAAAAACCTTTAAGACCAGCAATGCAACCACGGCAACGGTGGTCAAGTACTGGACCAACGTGTCTGTATATCCATTTATTAATATTTATCCCGATTTTCATTTAAAATTTCGTTACATTCCGAAGGACATCTCCATATCAGAAAACGAGGTAGGCAAGCCAAGGCTAACTTCACCGCAAAACACGCTTTTATACAGTTGCTTATTAATTCAGAATCTTCTCATTCTCTCAGCGAAACAGTCCAAGTACTGATTTAAGCTGGTATTCTAAACCCGGATTAGAACTCCGGACGAGACGGCGCAATCAGTGCGTCCATTGTGAATCTAGGCATGTGTTTAGCAAGAAATATGTAGATATTATTTTCTAAGAGAGCGAATGATCAAGCTATCGCGCCAACCTACAATGTAAATGAGTCTTTGTTAGCATGATGTCAGGAATGACGTATGTGCGTTCTTGTAATGCATATTTGAGTAGATTTAGAGTAGAAAACATTTAATTGCCTACGTAAATCCATATGTGCTAATAAGTAAAGACTTATTATAAAAACTTCGCTTGCTATACCAATTTAAATAAGCAGTCTTTGAGAGTCATCTAAAATATAAAATATGATTAGAATTTAAACTAGATAATTTTTGGCTATTTTATTTAATTTTTTATATTCTATAGCGGACACCAGAGCAAGTCTTTTATATGGTAATAGCACCGCCACCCATGAACAACCCTACAGTCAGTGCATTGGTTGTGTTTCCGGCTTTTTACACCGCATAAGTGGTACTGTTTTAAAGGCCACCGATATCCTCACTTATTCTGCGAAACACAATACAAGTACCGTTGCACGCTGAGTATTCTGTGAGCTCGTAGTATCAATTCAGTCGAGCCGGCCCAATTTGTGCGTCAACATATGCTTCAGCATGGCTCTGCCACGGGTGCGAGTTTCACTTTGTTACATCTTGTGTATTTTTATATTTTTTCTGTCCATCTATGCATTATGTTACTTCTTATTTATGTGTACTTGCGAAATCTTTTTACTGGCCTTCTCTTTCTATTAACTTCTGTACTATTTAGGGTTGCTAGCTCTAAGTTTTCCGTAAATAAACTAAATAAATAAACGTAGTCAGAACTTAACTTTAGAAACAATTTAAGAACTGAAGTTTTCTCAATGATTTGCGAAGATCAGAATCGAATTTGAACAACTGTTGGACATCGATAGACAAATTTACCGTCATTTTGTTAATCATATTAGTCGTCGAGATCGCATTAACAAATTCTCGACCTTTGATCGCAGTTTACCTGGTGATTAGGAAGCAGTTGTGTGTAAACTGAGACTAGTATTTTGTCTATAGGTGAAGTCATATATTGAACTTCGAAAACTTGGGAAGAGATGTGAAAATAAATTAATTTCATAAAGAATCTGATAGTACCTAACGTTTTGTT
>DWCF01001376.1:0-31249 GCA_018230265.1 Delias oraia | reverse complement strand
AGATTAATTGGTAAATCAAACTTAATTTTTTTCCATAAATGTATTCTTATATTTTTCGGTTTTAACAATATTTTGAATTTTACAGACAGAAACTGTCAAATTGTACATTGGCATATAGAAAGAAGTATTCATTGACATAAGACAAACTGCTTCTTTATGTATTTATTTAGACTTGGCTACAAGTTTTTTAGCCGTATCATTTTATAAAATTAATTACCTTTGATGACAATTTGTACAGGTTAAATGTTAGGATTGCACATACAAAATACCCTTTTTATCACAATTCTTCAATAAAATTTAAATCTATTCACATGACATGTTTTTAAATATAAGATCAATATTAAGTGTCTTGCATACAGATCATTGAAATTCATTACAGGCCTGTGAAAAGAAAGTTCAACCGGGAATTTTTAAACTAACTTGGACTTCAACAATGTCGGATGCATATATTGCAGACTGTGTGCTACAAATTGGTGAAGTGGGTATTTTATTTAGTAGTCATATTAATGAACTCTTACCTCAATTGGTATTATTTGATTAATGTAACTGTTTGTTTTATAATCAAGCTTCAAGACTTCTTGACGACGTATAAAAATTGTAATATCAACTTGGTGAAGATTATGGAGAAAATTTGCGATTCGCCCCTTATAGAGTTTGATATTTACAATGTGTTTGAAATTAGCGTGCTCAGAGAGAAGATTCGTACAATGGAAGCAGAAGCCATAGTTAAGATATTGGACATGTATAAAGAAATAATCATTTATGTTATTATAGTTTACGAGGGGTTTGAATCTTATATTGGACAGGTAAGAAAACTTCAATATTAAAATCTCAATATAAAGTACTCGATATTATTTCTAATTTATTTGATATTTAGAATTATTTTGATTGATATCAGTTAGTGTTTTAAACAAATGGTAGTTTTATGAAAATATAAAGAGTTTAAAGGGTTTTTTGTCTGTGAGTACTAGCCATTCAGGTCCTATATTTATTCCAAGAAAAATTGTGGATAATCTATCTCACTGAAATGTAACTTACCTTTTATTGTGCATATTCCCAAACAGTGTATATTTAGAACTCCATTTTATTCATGAAACTTAAAATACATAGTTAAAAATAAGTAAATAAAAAATAAATAAATACACGCACGTGTTACTTTGGCGCCAAAAAAATAGAACAAAAATAGACTAAAGATATCTTGAGAAATTTTAAGATGTTTATATTTTTTATACAGTAGCACTATTTTGTAATGTTTTGTTATGAATTAGATGGCCGAACATTGGGTGAAATATGTGAGACGATTTGATCGTCTTATCGAGGACGCTTTACGATTGGCGATCAAAGCCACTATGCAGAACATGTATAAGTGCGTACATGGCGACGGTGAGTTTCTAAACGTGAAATTTTTTAAACTGGCAATTTATCCTAATGTTAAATAATTTCCTGTTGACAACTTTAAAATTTAAATAGTAACAAGTTTATTACGCCTCATTCGTTATTAGAATAAATTATGTTTTAAGTAACATTAATGCTATGTAGGTAGCATTTAAAGTTTTGCGACGACTGTGCTTTCTGAAACAGGTTCTTTTAAGTTAGACCTGAACAGAATACTGTTGAAAACTTGGTGAGGCTATCGCACTATTTATAGTTTATTTCACTTGCCTGTTTGTTAAGTTTTAAAAACATAATTCCTCAGGTACAATGGCACCTTCACCGCTAATAAAAATGAGTTTGTATTTGTCTGGGAAAACTATAGTTTATCTACCAACGAGGAATGAAATCATTGATACATTTACAACTGTTTTGGATGAGATTGTGCATATATTGGGAACTATGCCACGGCTGTTTCAGAAGTTTGGCCTGCCAGGGGGTGGCTTGAAGAATTTCTCTGAAGTGATTAATACAGATAGTGATACAAATAAGCTACAGTCGCTCATTGACAGTGGTATGTGCTATTTTTACTTATGATAAAAGTGGTTGTTATAAAAATCTGAACACAGCTTTGGTATCATTGTTATATTTAATTAATTATAAATTTACACTTATTAAATTAAGGGTATATACTGAAGAATATATTGACAATGTAATTTAGAAATAACTTAACAATTATATTTTTTTCAAAGAGTACCGCTGCTCAAGTGTCTAAAGTTGTATTGCTGGCTATTTACAATGCTTCAGGGGTATAATTTCAAGGGTGTCCATTCTGCTCACTCAGAGAAACACAGTAAAAATACTGTTTCATGCTGAGTATTCTGTGAGCCCGTGGTATCACTTTGAACGAGCAGGCCCTATTAATACACCGGTGTATGTTTCAGTATTGCTCTTCCATGGGTGCTACACTGTTAAGATATTCACCCGGCTACTGTCAAACCCTTTCAAAAACAATAAAATATAAATTATATTTGTTTTCCCACATATACATATTATCGATGATTAGGGATACCCCTATTAATAAATAAGGGAACCATTCCGTATTTGTTGACGGTGTTACTTCTACCAACTAATAGATTTGTAAACCCTAAATTTTGATTTGTAATTATATGTATTTTTCATGCCAAATGATAAGAATATAATAATAATAGAAATATTTTTTCAAAAAATGTAAGGGGTTGTTAACCCTTATGACTCAGGGGTATTAAAAATTAGATTCTCTGATTCTCAGACCTACTCAATATGCATACAAAATTTTATAAACATTGATCAAGACATTTCGAAAGAGTATAGAAACGAACATTTTGACACGAGAATTTTTTATATTAAATTAGATTTGTTTTACACCTATTATTTCAGAGATAGAATATAACCTGAGTCTAATTCACGAGCATATGAAAATGTGGGACCCCTACGCGCACATCTGGAAGGTTGATAAGGAGGCTTTTATGGTCAACTACAGGCAAGAGGGGCACACGGCCGCCGAGTTTGACAGATTGATTATCAACTATAGTGATTTGGCCAATGCCGTTCAGATACAAGAGACGTTCAACCAGGTAAGTGCAAGCCGAGGTTCGTGTCTCACTGAAGACTCTTCCTAACCCATCATTTCAGTCGTAAGACGTCCACTGCTGGACATAGGCCTCCCCCTTGGACTTCCATGAATACCTGTCGGAGGCAACCTGCATCCAGCGTCTTCAGGCGACCCTTATAAAGTCGTCTGTCTACCTTGTGGGTGGACGTCCCACGCTACGTTTGCCGGTCCGTGGTCTCCACTCTAACACTTTTCGGCCCCATCGGCCATCCGCTCTACGTGCGATGTGGCCTGCCCATTGCCATTTCAACTTGTTAATTCGGCGGGCTATGTCATTAACTTTAGTTCGTCTACGGATCTAACCGATCTCTTCCTAACCCGTTGTATATAAAACAACACAAAGCCGCCGGAGACCGCAATACACACCCAAGGATCAGGATGATCCTATTATTGTGGCAAACACAAAAGTGTATCTCTCTAGTATAGTCTCCTGCGGGGAAAAAGCAAAAACAAATAACATTAGGGATCGGAGCAAAAACCATCGTTATTGGAAACGATGCCGTCTCACAGGAGACGCCTTTGTGCTAGTCTTGATATTATTGTCTTGATTAAACACATTTAGTAGCTTGGCTGTACCTACCTTATTCAAAGATTTTAATAACGTATATACTTTAATTTATGGAGGTCCAAGGGTGAGGCCTAAGTACAGCAGTGGGCGTACGGCTGAAATGATGATGATGATGATACTTTAATATTAGTAAGTTAGGAGTACCTAATAAATAAGTTTCCTCTGTTTTCACGGAAAAAAAGAACACCATGATTTTTTGACATCTTAAGATAAAATTTTAAAAGATAAGGGATCGAACCCGATACGCTTGGTTGAATTATATGACTTTTACCACTTAGCGTCTAGGCCGCGGGACAGCCATTCTGGTTTGCCTCCCATCTTCTAGATCCGACGTTCCCCTGGAGCTGCATATGGTGTGGCAGCTTAAAAATTGTGAACCACGTTGCAGATACACTTTATAACATTGAAATCCAGCGAACTAAAGAAGTCCATAATAGCCCACTGCTCCGTGTGGCAGAAGATGCTTGGTGAGCTGCTTCGAAGCATCACCGAGACTGATATTGACGTGGTTTACTCCTACATCGAGAGAAGTAGCGTGGAAGCCATGACTGTGAGTGCTTTTTATATAACGGAAGGGACTTTGAGAACCTCGTGACAGATGGGTTTCGTGGGAAGCCATAATGACTTGGGACCTTCAATAAAGAGGGGTTTTTTTAAATTAGTGTTTTTGAATTAGGTGTATTTTTTAGATGCCAGCCGATTTGAAAGAGCTAGCAAATGCAATTGCGACATACGAGCGGTTACTTACAGAAATCTCACCATTTGAGAAGACCTTCTCACCTATAACGGACAAAATGAATACTCTTGGTAAGAATTTATTATGTACGAAAAAGTATTTTCTAGACAAAAATTAAACTGATAATTTTAAAATAAAACAGTAACAAATACAATATTTATCTGAAACGACTTTAATGTTGCGTTCCACTAGACGCTCACGACGCTCAAAATGCTCATATTTTCTCAATATATTGAGTATTTTCAGCGTCTAATGGAACGCATGTCGATTCCTACAACATTGATACAATCTATGATATTATATTTTAATATTTTATCCGCGTCACGCTTCATGCTCAAACACTGACACTCATATCGAAGAATATTATATTTTCATATACAGTGTAAACTTTATGTAATGTTCAATTGGCTTTAGTTGGTTTAGATTGTCTTCCATCCACCTTTTCTTCTCCCCATTTAACGACACCTCTTTATAACGCTATAAAATGCACAGTCCCTTCAGTGTCGTTAGATAGAGATTACACTGTATTTATATAATATATAACGGCGAGGGGCCTCAGAAGTGTTTTAGGATGGGTATGACGTCAGCATTGCTGACATCACGATTATTGTACAGGTTCCATAGCGAGACACAGCGCGTACGCAGGTGCGCGTGACTCATATTTATTGCTGGTTGCGCCGATATATACATATGAAGTATGAAGATAATTTATTTTCCTTGTATTTTTATATTTTTAGGTAAATTTGAAGTTGAATTGAGTACGGATATGGTTTCCCGTCACGAGAATATACCCGTTGTCTGGGCGGAGTATTTGAATCTGCTGGAAGAGGCGAAGAAGGCTCTCGAATTGAACAAGGATAAATTTAAGGCTGAATTGTTGGAACAGGCTGAGGTAATTGAGATTTTTTATGGTACAGCGGACAACGGAGCAGATGGGTCTCTTGTATAGTAAGAGAATACCGCCGCCTATGGACAACCGCGACACAGTCCACGCACTGGTTGCGTTGCAGGCTTTTTCGCCACTTAAGCGGCATTTTAAAAAGCCTCCGATATCCTCACACAATCAGTGAAACACAATAGAAGCACTTTTTCAATACAATTACCTTTTCACGTTGAATATTCTGTGAGCCCGTTGTATTAGTATATACGTGCCGGCCCAAATAGTGTGTCAGCGTATTCTTCAGCATGCCTCTGCCATGGATGAAAATAACATAAGTGGCTGACTTAAAAATGTAGGCAATTTTGAGTAGCAATTTACAAATTCTGTGTTATTACTGAATATCAACGTTCACACTAGGTGTTTAAAGAAGCCGCCAAAGAGTTTTGCGATGACTTTTACAAAACCGCCCCGTGTAGTTCGGATGTAAGCGGTAAAGACGCGATGGCCCAGCTGAAGGCTTTTAGAGAGCAGCTGAACGCCTTGCGTGCGCAGGAGCAGCAGATCAAGGATGGCTTGGCCGTTTTTAATTTGACGTAAAAACAGTAGCAGTACCTACCTGTATAATATTTCGTACCTGTAGCTACGTTGCGTGCATTGTTCACATTTTTAGAGAAATAGTGTTTTGGATCTCGTGGGTAGAAGTTGAGAGTCGTGCGTATAATTTACTGTCAACTTACTCCTTAAAGGCCGGCAACGCAGACGCGGCTCTGCAAGGGCTTGGGGTGTCCATTTTTAGGAATGTTGTCAAACGGGCAGGAGGTTCATCTAGGGTAAGCGGTCGTCCACGTCACGCCCTCGCAGAGCCGCGGGTGCGTTGACGGCTTTTAAAGGATAGATACGCTCTTTGTTTGAAGCTCCCCAAGTCGTATTATTTTGGAAACACCTCTGCAGAGTACCATGTCACAAACAGACGATCCACGTGAATCTTTATATTTTTACTGTATCTTCAGGACTCCGGTGAATCTAGATTTGCAGCGGATGGAAAAGGAACTGGAGAAATTGGAGGAGGTGTGGGGCCTGGTGTTCCAATGGGAGGAGTCCTGGGAGAAATATAAGACGCAAACCTTTTGGGAAATGGAAACGGACGAGATGGAAGACAATGTCATGTTTCTTTTTAGGTACGTATCTATACGAGTTTGCCTACTAATATTATAAATGCGAAAGTTGGTAAATATGGATGGATGGTTGTAGTTTTACGTAATTTTTTTACAGGAATTTCAATCGCCTATCTCGACAGTTGAAGGACAAAGGTTGGGACATTATCGACACGACTCGTGTCAAAGTGGACGCGTTTCGGAGGACGCTGCCTCTGATTGGTGATCTAAAGAATCCCTGCATGAGGGAACGACATTGGGATAGAATCAAAGCGCTGATGGGAGTGTAAGTAGATTTTTTCAATGGCGTCTTTATGGACAGAGCGTTTTTATTCTAATCCCGATCCTAGTCTCTTCAAGAGCAGAGGTATTTCTATACCAATACACCTTGGGGACCATTTAAAACGCGTACAAATCCCTTAAAGGTCGTCAAAGCACCCACGGCCTTGCAAGGGCTGGAGGTGTCCATGGGCGGAGTGAGTCACTTTTTATTTGTGGCGGCCTGAAGACGGATTAAAAAAAACTAAACATTTAACACTGTTAATAATTTAAAATATTGACAGTAACATACTAACTTTTAGATTAACTGGTTATTTTTAAAGAAGTAATGTTTTTAAAGAAGTAAAGTTTGTCACTTAAAACCGTGCTGTTTCTTCATTTTGTGACTGATGAATATGTTTTGAAAAATATTTTTTTAAAGTTGATTCATATTTTAAAAAATTGTCCTGGTACCCTAGTCCTATCCTAATAACCTTAAGATATCTTTCTATTTCTCTAATTATTCTGTTCATAAAGCTCAAATAATATTCTATGTTTTCCACAGCGAGTTTGATCAGTACTCTGAAGACTTTAAACTGGATCTGATCATGCGTCTCAATTTCCAAGCGTACGCTGAGGACATTGCCGAGATATCGAACGCAGCTACGATGGAGCTGAATATAGAGAATGGTCTGAAGGTGATTCGCGAAGTCTGGAAGAGTACAACATACGAGATGGAGCACCATAAAGGCGACATGTATAAGATTAAGAATGTTGAAGATGTTATGCAGGTGCTTGCAACTCATAAAATTTAAAACGCTGTTTGTCACTTTCGTTCAAAAGAAAAAGTTGCTTTGAAAGAGAGGGACATCTATACATTTACTGTAAAAAATCGTTTAAAATGTAGTGGTTATTTGAGTTAGTGTTTTTAAAGCAACCGGCTTTCCTACAAATAAGTGTATTATTTTAGTAGTATTTTTAATGTTTTGAAGTGAAACTTCTTTGGGGTCTTCAACACTCGATGAAACAAGAAAGCCAGTCCATAGACATACGTGTAATTTTGAACTCATTTTGGTTGAGACAAGGTTCAAAATTGATTGCTATCAAATTAAAAAAAATGTTATCTTTGTGGAGTATATGTATTTATAAATTTACTCTTTAAAAATAACATTAAAATATTATTTTAATTTGTAATTTTGGTGAAAAATAATAAACGTTTCATTTATACAAATACACCTGATTCTTTATTTCATTATTTTTCTCAATCTCCCTTTAATTAAAATAACTCATTGAAGAGTTTTGAATATGACATTTAAATTGTTTTTCTATTATATTATTCTGTTAAATCTCTTTAATATTTCTTTTTTTATAATATTATATTTGTGAGTTAGATATATAGTCTATAGATCAAACAGTTTAGTAATAGATATTGTAATATTATTTTAGTAGTTTTGTAAGAGTATTAATCATATTGATAATCTATTTTTGTATCTTGGATTGGATTTCTGTAAAATAATTCTGCTTTCTGATTAACACAGTTTTTGGAAGACCATCAAGTGCAATTATCTTCAATGAAGTCCACGAAATATGTTGAGCCCTTTATAAAAGAAGTTGATTATTGGGAGAAGTCTTTGGGCTATGTGGCTGAGTGCATTGAGGTGAAAATATTGCTCAAATATAGTGCTTATTTATAATGCCTGACGTATATGGGTCGTCGGAGATGTGGGTCTTCTATAGGTAACACCGCCGGCCATAGACAAGCGCGTCACATTCCGCACTTTGCTTGTGTCGCTGGATTTTTTCTGACATAATTTATAACATTTAAAAATTAAACATAAATAAATAAGGCATATCATGAACCTCCGATATTATCCTCTTTCACTAAGCAATACAGTACAAATAGCATTTCACGCTGTGTATTTTGTGAGCCCGTGATATCACTTAATTTTAGATAATATGACCATTGATTCTCACATATATTTCTCACATAAATGTGTGAAAAAAATATAAAAAGTACTCTATTACATCAGCTATCTGCCAGTGAAAGTCTCGTCTAAAGCAGTCCAGCGGTTTCAGAGATTAGCCGAAAGAAATAGACAGACTTAACTACAAAACATGTACAAATAATGCGGTATATGTGTATCGTAGTCATACTATGCAGATAGTAGAAAGAGGTTATTTTAATGTTACAGACACTCAAATTTAATTGTTTGTTTAGATATCATTGCAAGTGCAAAGACGTTACCTTTACCTTGAGAGTATATTTAGTGGCGAAGACATTCGTAAACAGTTACCCGAAGAGGTGAAAATTTTCGATGCTCTGTGTGCTGATTGGACGGACATCACAAGCAAGTTTGTATTAAATCTATGGTTTTCACTATGACTGCCAGAGAGTTGTAGTCACAGTCGTTTTTAGGAATGAATAGATTATTTATAATATAGATAATAAAAATGATATAGGTTATATATATAAGGAATAAAATGAACATAGAAATGTGAAATTCATAACAAAATGAATAACTTTTGAAGTGAAACTTCGTTTGGTGCGCGCGGCACTGGGAGGAAATCAAAAAATAAAACGTGTGGCACTCGGGGACTGCCGCAGTAAAGCTTTTTTTTTATAAACATAAGCAATTTATTTAAGCAGCATTTTTTCATAGATATTCCAGTTTATGAGAATGGTGATCTATAAGAAAACAATTTTTTTTTATTTAATAAACGAGAAGTATATATAGTTAAAAATTACTAAGTATTACTAGTAATAATTTTAAGGTGGGTTTACGCTAGACGAACCGAGCACGAGCGAAGCATGAGCGGAGCCGTTCTGGGGTTCGTCGTTCGCAGTGTCAAGCGTGGACGAACAAGCACTTATCTCAAACTCAAAGCGAATCCATTTGTGTTCGTGGTTCGAAACAAAACCAAGCACGAGCAAAACTTTCGGAGCGCAGTCGTTTGAGGCGCGTAAGTCGATCCATCCTAGACGTTTGATTGTGTTCGGTTCGTGCTTGGATCGCGTAGCGTAGACGTGGCATTACAATAATAAACTTGTAGGTTATTCAGAAATTTTTATAATTGAAACTATAGGATTATAGTAAGTGAACAAAGAAATATAAGTTTAAGACTTGACATCCAGCGAACGCTTGGCCAAGCTATCATGGTGGGCGAAGTGGGGCGTTGTTAGGTTTTATTATCGTTATGGAATTTCTTGATTCCGTCTAATAAAAAAAAGAGCTTAAAACATGTATTACATACGAACGAACGCCCGTGTTTTTTTTGTAAAGTGGCGCTGAAGCTGTAACAAATTACATGACACAATATTAGCAGGACTAGTTATACAATTTAGACTCTAATTTAAAATATTTTTTTCAGGCAAACATTTTTTGAAAAAATCATAACAAACAATAATATCCCATTTTTTATTAAATCGATGTTAGTCTTGCGAAACTGATATCTGCATAAATGAATATTTAATATTTATTTCAGTATGCACGCTGGAAAAAATGCAGTCGAAGCATGCATATACAAACCACTTCCGTATCTTTTTAATAAGCTCAATGCGATGGTTGATAATTTAGATGGGATTCTGAGACAGCTGGAAGTGTATTTGGAAACGAAGCGACAGCTCTTCCCCCGATTTTATTTCATTTCCAATGATGATCTGTTAGAAATCCTAGGAAATTCAAAGAAACCGCAACTCATACAGGTTCACCTGAAAAAGCTGTTTGACAACGTTAATAAAATAAGGATTGACAAGGTTAATATTTTGTTCTTATCTATGGCGGTTGTTGTAGACTGGTGTAGAGATGAAAAGTAACGGTAAAATATCTACCGTACGTATTCGTTACTATAACAATCAGTAACCGTTACTTGTTACTTCTGATACCTCATAACAAGTTATGCGAGAGAAACGCAACGTAAATTTCTTTCTTAAACTGAAATTGAACCTGGAGCACTGCAATTGTTATAGTAACGCGTAAACATTTAAGATATGCGACTTGCTCGTCTCGCTATTTTACTATTTAATATATTAAATAATAAAAACATTTTATGATAGGAATCTTTTGGTTCGTATTTAAAAATAAAATCTTTTCCATTCGCATGGTTAAATAGAACTGCGCCTCTGAAATGTATTTGTGAGTAACGTTTCGTTACTCGGTAACGAATATATACGGTTTGCTACAGCTTTACACTGGTGTATTCATCAGATTTATAAGAAAATTAAGATGTGAATAACAACACAATGTTTTAAAAGAAATATTATTTATTTAAGCGTGAAGGCTTTTTATAGCATTTTTTTGCTGTTATAATTTTTAAGTTCGTGTATTGGCGCCTTTTAGATTTGCGCGCGTTTTTGTTCTTTGTCTGATGTCATTGGCTGAGAAGAACCTTGTTAGTGTCATTTTCACGTGTTATTTACATTAGCAATGTTTGTAAATTATGGAAATCAAAATTAGATGAACATTTAAAAACTTTTGGTCTGTACTGGTGGGTCCTTTAAACATAAAATGGGCTCTAATTCTGAAGATGGTCTAAGCGATGTTGAAAATGTGAAGGACAACAGTGGTCATACCTTGCACGAGAGGTTATCTGATTTAGAAAATGAAGAGCCTGTTAGTATGGAGATGGATGAAGAAAAATCAACCAAGTTAAAGACTAAGGTTAAGACTCTTCAAGAAATAAATAGTAAAATCATACATGATCCATTAGATGAAATAAAAACGAGGACATCAGAAGAACAGGATCAATGTTATTTTATGCCAAAGAAGTTATTGGTAAGTACTTTTTGAGCAAAACAATTCACCTAGTTTAAATAGATGTGTAATAAATAGAAATTTCTCATTGTCTTATATCATGTCTATAACAATGAGGTCTAAGTTGTCCAAGCATTTTTTTAACAATGTTATTCTCTGCCATTAATAGTTCGAGATTCATTTGTGTGGAAAACAAATTTTGTATTTTGTTGTTTGGCTATATTGCTATTATAATTGGACATTAGTTGTACTTATGTGTTTAATAATAATACATTAATCTAAATAGTTTTTATTAAATAATAACTGTATTATTGATATATGTATCTTCTTTTTAATTTAAGAAAAAAACCATGTCTTTTATTCATCAAGTTCAATCAGAAAACTATTCAATACAAAAAAAATGCACACAGACTCTATTGGATAAACAACTAGCAACGGTTCTAATAAAGAGTCGAACTAGGTTTGATACTACTCATGGCGTCAAGCATTGGCGAGTGAGGTTTTTAGAGGCAATCAATGGAGCTATATATGCACATGATTGGAATAAATTGTTATATCTTTTGAGGAAATCACCAATTGATGAACACATCAATAAAAAGACAGAATATCATTATATTAGGGTGAGTATAATAAATATATTATTTTTAAATTTAAACATATGAAACATGTGTTATATTATTGGTTACATATTTGATATTTATCATTATTACCTTAGTAAAACTAGAACGCTTTATCAAGCAATAAAGATCATTTATTTAAAATGTATAAGATTGTATAAATTCTAGTATATGTGACCTACTTGTTAATATATCAGTAGCTGTGGTTTTAATCAAGGCTCTCAGTGTTTTAAATGAATCATAATTAAATTACATCTTTCTTTTCAGGCGTTAACAATTCTACTAATGTATCACCCCAGTGCCAAATCACAATCTTTGTTAAACCATTATTATCATATGGTTCTGTCCTGCCGTTCCGATCAAGATAAGAAGGCATTAAACAAAGTGTTGCTAACAATGCCTGAAAAACTTCTAGGATTTAATATTTATAACCAATTGCGCAATAAATATCTGAAGGATGATGATAATGGTCATGTATCTAAAATGAACACTTGAATAGAAATACAGCATGTTGTCATCAGAGTATTTGAAATGGATCAATAAATCATTATATGAAAGTACCAACATAGTTTTGTTTATAAATCTTATGTTTAAAACAATGTTTTTTTACCATAGTAGAACCATGATGCACTACATGGGCTAGCTCTCCCAGATATGGAATCAAGGGCTCACAAAAAGCCTTTGTGAAACAGTGTTTGTACTATTACGGTTCGAGTGAGTGAGGATTCTGCCAGGTTATACCACTTAAGTGGCTTAAAACTAGTTGGCAACAGAACGAAAGCTGGGCTTGTGGTGCGGATGGTCAATGGGTAACTAACGTTTATCTCTTAACATCAGGCTTCTTTCTCTGCTATATTATAAAAGACAAATTAGCCATTTGTTCTGTTCAACAACTTAGTTTTATTATTACACATTTGTAAGAATAAAGCTATGTATTATTGTAGAATTACCTTTTTTATGTTATAGTGGACAACGAAGCAAGTGGGTCTCCTAAATGGTAAGACACTAAAACACCATCACCAACCGCGCCATAGTTCGCGTGTTACCGGCTTTTTACCCCACTAAGCGGCATTTTTAAGGGCCTCTGATATCCTCACTCAGTTTAACATAGCAAAATTATCGATTCATGTACAACTACCATGTTAAGTATTCTGTGAGCCCGTGGTATCATTCTAAAGGAGCTGCCCCAAATATTCCGTTAGCATATGCTTCAGTATGGCTTTCCCACGGTGCGACAGTATTTAAGACACTTGCCCGACCACAGTTCTAAACTAGCAAACAAATAAACTAACTATTGCAAATTTTTCGATAAAATAAATTAAACCCTTTAAGTTACTTGATGGTTCTTCTCGTCGAAGTATATCTCCGGAACCAATGGTAGTTTTACTATTGTAAATTTACTTGCAAAAGTGCTCCTCATAGGGCCTATTTGAATAAATGCTTTTTGATTTTAACGTATTTTAATTTTAAAGATATTTTAATCATATTTGTTATTAAGAATTTTTAACTAATTTAAATATTTCTATTATTATTAGAACGCCCTCGGTCTCCCAGTTGCTAAAGCAATGATGTCAGACGATGGTGAATGTATTGAATGGAAGTATAACTTAATATTGGATGGACCAGCTGAAGTATGGCTGCTGGGATTGGAGCATACCATGCGAGTGGTGCTGAGAGATGTCAGTTTCTTTCACCTTACCATATATGAAATATATTTGATATTCATTAAATAGTTACTGTAATGAACAAACATATATATAGTAACAGATTTTTTGGAAAAAAAATGTTAACTGACCTCAAAAGTAGCTTTAATACTTGAGAAGTAAAACGATAATTAATGTTCATTTTTAAAGTTGGACCTAGCAGAGGTTAATTTCTCTAAAAACTCTAAAACGGCATTCACTGGTTGCTGGACGCGTCTCGAGTAAAAAGTAACCAGCCATATTTTTTTTATGTAAATGGTGGCTCACCTAGGATAAGCGTTCCTCCACCCATGGACACATCTAGCCCTTCAGGCCTGCGGCTTTTAAGGGATAGATACGCTTTTTTTTAAGTTCCCAAGTCGTATTGTCGTTGGTAAACAAGTATGTAATGTATGTACGTAAGTATATTTGGATTACCTTTTATTAATTTATGACAGAATTTAATGGCTACACGGGCTGCGTTGAAAAAGTGCCGCTACCAAAGGGAACAATGGATTAATGACTTCCCTGGACAACTTGGCATTACTTGCAGTAAGGTAGAAATTCATCATATTTTTTTTAGATAGCAATTTAACTTAATGGGTCTCCGGTATCCTCACTTAGCGAAGAACAGTTTCACAAAGCGAGAGGTTGGTATCGGGTTTGATCCCGATCGAATAAAATTTTATAATTTATTCGGTCTTTGCAAGTACTTGACAGTGTTAGCACTGTTATCTTTGGGAGAGTCAGGCCGGATCTTCCGAAGTGCTACCACTCGCTCACAGAATATACAGCGTGTAATTACATCTTGTACTGTGTTTCGTTAAGTGAAATTGTAATTGTAAAGTCTAAATAAAAACATATATTCAATAGAACTTACTGCAGGCTATATATAGGAAAGAACCTTTGGGAGGGTTAAATGTTTTCGATTTCAAACGATCTTCTGTCGTAAAAAGCCGGCAAAACAACGCGCGGAGTGTGGCGCAGTTGTTAATGGGCGGCGGTGTGCCCTTATGTAAATATATCTTACGATGAATAAATATCATTTGAATTTGCTTATTCGTTTAGATTCAATGGACATCGGACTGCACGCGCACGCTTTGCCGTTGCGAGCTGATGAAAGAGAAGAAGCCGCTGAAGAAGTTGCGCAAGAAGCAGAACCAGATCCTCGGCACGCTGCAGAACATGTCGCGGAAGGAGATCACGAAGATTCTCCGCTGCAAGGTGAACGCGCTGTGCGTCATCGAGATTCATTCCCGCGATACGGTCGATCGGATGTATAAGCTGGGTGTGTATATGTTTTTAGTGTAGCCTCAATTAATTATAAGAAGACGATTATAATTACATCCGAACACTATCATTACTTATATACACTTTGATTAAACTAACATTCAAAGTATTAGTACTACGTTAGCGATAAATACACAATAGGTGGCGAATTTTGCTTCCGATCGGTTGCTCAGGCGGCCCATGATCCCCGCGACGGCTTAAGCCGAGGTTCGTGTCTTGCAGAAGACGCCCTTGCGTTAATTGCGGCTAAAAATCATATGAACGATGAGCTTACGCGACGGCTTGAGTTAAATTCCGTAAGCTATAAATGTTGTATGGCCGGCAGCAAATATACCTTTCAAAAAAAAGCTACAAGTCAGTCTAGCTAGAGCCGTTAAATTTAGACCTCTTTGGGAAGTCGTTACCCTGTATTACGAATAAAAGAGATGGAAGAACTTATGAAGTTTTCTTTCAATTAAGAAGTTTCACCCGTGGGAGAGCCGTGCTCAAACATATTCTGAAGCACTAGTTGGGCCGGCTCGTCTGAAGTGATACCACGGACTCACAGTGTAAATGTACTGTGTTTCGCAGAGTGAGTGAGGATATCGGAGGCCCTTTAAAAGCGACGCTTTAGCGGCGTAAAAAGCCTGCAACAGAACAAATGCGCGGATTGTGCCGCGGTTGTTCATGGGTTTCGGTGTTCTCATACCATTCATACCAACCTGCTCCGTTATCCGCTGTAGAATAAAAACTAGAAAACAATTATAATCGTCATAGCCATCCAAAACAGTTCTGAGGCTCCCGCGCCGTTATAGAGCATATAAAAACATCACCCGCTGTAGAGCCGTCCAAATGAAGTAAGCAAATCATTTCTCAACTAACGCTGTCTTGAGGTCTACGTAAAATGTTTACCAGGTTGCATGACAGTATCAGCGTTTGAATGGTTCTCGCAGCTGAAGTTCTATTGGGACCGCGAGAGGGAAGACTGCTACATCAGACAGACGAACACAAATTCTATATACACGTATGAGTACATCGGGAACTCGGGGCGGCTTGTCATCACTCCGTTGACCGACAGGTGGGGAGTTAATTTTCTTTTATATATAGCTATAATGTTATAGCGGACAACGGAGCGGGTTGGTCTCCTGTAAGGGCACACCGCCATACATGAACAACCGCGCCACAATCCGTGCATTGGTTGTGTTGCCGGCTTTTTACGCGGTTTGAGTGATATTTTAAGAGCTTCCGATATCCTCACTCGCTTAGCGAGACAGTACAAGTACCATTCCACGCTGAGTATTCTGTGAGCCCGTGGTTGTTCGTGTCTCTCAGGAGACGCCCTTACGCTAGTCGCGGCTAAAAATAAAACCACGACGAACCTACGGTTCGCCCCAAAGACCGTGTTAAGCTATAAAGGCATTAGCTTTATTCTCTTTCTAGGTGCTACATAACCCTGACGACGGCGCTACACTTGTTCCGCGGCGGGAGTCCGCAAGGTCCCGCGGGTACCGGCAAGACGGAGACCACGAAGGACCTGGGACGGGCTCTGGCCAGATGGGTCGTTGTTACTAATTGCTCTGACGGACTCGATTATAAGTCGATGGCGAAATGCTACGCTGGTATATTCATTTTATTTTTATGGTATAGCGGAGAACGGAGCAGGTCCGCGCATTGGTTGTGTGGCTGGCCTTTTACGTCGCTTAAGCGGCACTTAATGGGCCTCCGACACTCACTTACTCAGCGTATTGAAACATTCGCCCGGTTACTGTTGTGTGCCTAGCACTGGACTATACCTAAATGCTAATAATATTACAATAAATACGTAATCTGATTATTTCCGCTGTTTATTTTACTAAAGGATCCGTGAAAACTGTCCTTGAAACCCTAGGGGTCCGTGGTTGACATAGTTTGGGGTTCTTTGCCCTAAAAATAGAATTAATATTAAATTAACTTCTATTCCAACTGGGATTGAATCCTTTGACTTAACGTAGCGTACGAGACTACTGGCCTCAATTTCTCCTATAGACGACGCTGAAATGATTTCCAGGTATTGCCCAGAGCGGATGCTGGGGCTGCTTTGACGAATTCAACCGCATCAACATTGAGGTGCTCTCCGTGGTTGCGCAGCAGATTCTCGCCGTTCTCTTGGCGCTGTCTCTCTTCCTCAAGCGGTTCGTCTTCGAAGGGTTTGACATCAAACTGGATGGAAACTGTGGCATCTTCATCACAATGAATCCGGGGTAAAGTTATTTTTTTATGGTAAAGCAGACAGTGGGTGGGTCTTCTATATGGTAAGAGAACACCGCCGCCCAGCAATAACCGCGACACAGTCCGCACTTACTGTGTGGTCGACTTTTCGCTGCGCCGCTTTACCTTAAGTGGTATAATTTATAAGTTTCGCAGAGTGAGTGAGGAGACCCTTGAAAGTGCCGTTTAGGCAGCGTAAAAAGCCGGCAACATAACCAATAAGACGGCAAAAACCAAAAAAGGGCCTCCGATATCCTCACTCGTTCAGCGGAACACAGTACCAGTACCGTTTCACGCTGAGTATCCTGTGAGTATCACATCGAATGAGGCGCCAATTAGTGCGTCATCAAATGCTTCCGCATGGTTCTCTCTCGGGTGAAATGTAAAGAGAAATAGTAAGCTTCTATAAAATGTTTTTATATGTGCATCGCTTTCCAGTTATGCAGGCCGGACGGAATTGCCCGACAACTTGAAGTCCATGTTTCGGCCGATCGCAATGTGCGTGCCGGATTCCCTAATCATCGCTGAGAATACTCTGTTCTCTGATGGGTTTACGGCTTATAAAATCAATGCTAAAAAGGTATTATTGAAAAACCATGAAATATTTTTTTCTTTGTTTTTATGAAAATCGGGAGCCAAACTCTTTAAAGATCCCCGAAGCAAATAGTAAAGTTTAAAAAATGTTAAAAGTTTTTTTTTAAGTCATCATCATCATCATCTCAGCCGTAAGACGTCCACTGGACATAGGCTTCCCCCTTGGACCTCCACGAATAAATTAATACTTTTTTTAAATGGTTAAGTTTAAACAAAAGATTTAGCTACTAATATAGGTTTAACCTGTAATGTTTGGTTTGAATTAGAATTCTCCTTCTGCAGGTGTTTACGCTGTATCAGCTGGCGATGCAGCAGCTGTCCAAGCAGGACCACTACGACTTCGGGCTACGTTCCATGGTGGCCCTGCTTCGATACGCGGGCGTCAAGCGACGGGCGTACCCCAATCTGCCTGAACAAGAGGTCAGTGAAGGGTTTTAATCATAAAGAATGTTGTAAGATCACCTTATATCTTTAAGGCAACATTTGTCAGAAATATTGTTCGGCCATTTTTTCTTCGACTTACTTTACAAATCTGACTATCGCGAAAGACAACCGCGAAAAAGCGTTTTGATTTTTCGGGTTAATATCTCTCTCTCCGAGTTGATTGGAGCGGACGATCTGTCACCATCGGTTTAGTATCTAATATATCTAATAATTTAATATTATTATTAACAAAATCATCTTAAAATGGTTTAAAAATTTGTTTTTATCTGCAAAAGTATGATGCGCAATAATGACCTTTACCACTACCAACAGCCAGACCGGCAGTATTACGTGCAGAATAGGGAGAGGCTTTTGGCCGACCTCAAATGCTTCTTTTCCCGACCTTGCTACCCCCGTACTATACGACGGTGGAATGATAAGTTTCCGGATAACTTATCCAGGTTTGACGGTATACAATTGTACTCAGGGTGAGTGAATTGTGTCCAGATGGTAATCCTGGCTATGCGAGACATGAACGTGGCCCGGCTGACCGCGAAGGACGTGCCCCTCTTCGACGGCATCATGCAGGACATATTCCCCGACGCGTCGGTCCCGACGCTGGACTATGAAATGCTGGAGACGGCCATCTCGGCGGAGATGAGGCTCGTCGGTCTGCAGCCCACGAAGGCGGCGCTGCACAAGGTCATTCAGACGTATGAGACTAAGGCGAGTGTGCTTTTACCTTTAGATTATCTACATACTCGGATGTTTTAATACAAAAGAGCATTAGGCATTCATTGTTAAAATCCACAATTATTCAGAAAATACGAAATATCAGTTTTAATCGCAAGCAAAGCGGCAAGTGTTGGACCATTTTGAAACATTGATTAAATATGCCATCTTTACTCACTTGCCATGGGTAGTGTAGTACTTTTTTTTCAAAATGAATAGTTTAAGTTAAGAGGAAAAATTATTGTTAACCATGCCTCGATGAAACATATTTTATTGCGATAAATGACTTCGATATTTAAGATGACGTTATCAAAAAAATCACTGCAAAGTTGTGAAAATTGCCATCACGGTACTTAAAACTGCAATGAAGGGTGTCGAATCGAATAAATAATTTAAATTAAATTAATTAACATTGGTGAGCCTACTGATCGTTGACCAGCGTTTCCACTTTAACAAACTCTTCTCACGCTTGCAGAACTCTCGCCACTCGAGTATCCTCTTGGGCGACACAAACACCGCAAAGACTGTGTCCTGGCGGATGTTGGCCAACACTATAAGCCGCTTGAAACGCGAGAAGGTGCCGGGTTTCGAGAATGTCCAGGTGCAACCGATGAACCCCAAGGCGCTGACGTTGGGCGAATTGTATGGGGAGTACAATCTGGCGACCGGCGAGTGGAAGGATGGAGTGCTTTCGTCAATCATGAGGACGACGTGCCAAGGTCATTATTAGCCTGTTGTTGTTGAGCCTTGATGGCGGGGCTGAGTGAGCCTTTGGTTTTTGTATAGTATAGCCGATAACGAAGCAGATGGGTCTCCAATATGGTAAGAGAACAAAATTGGAAAAATGTCTATTATAGTTAAGACAATACCGCCGCCCATCACCAACCGTGCCAGGGTCGGCGCATTGGTTGTGTTGCCGGCTTTTTACGCCACTAAAGTGGCATTTTTAAGGGCCTCCGATATCTTCACTCACTCAGCGAAACAAAACACAAGTGCCGTTTCACTTTGAGCATTCTGTGAGTCCGTAGTATCACTTCGGATGAGCCGGCCCATTTAGTGCGTCCGCATATCCTTAATCATGGCTCTCCCACGGCATTAAACTCAATTATTTCGGTATATCCTAATTTTTATTTTCTTTTTTTTCCGTTTTATTGCTTAGTTTTATAAGTTTCACCCGTGGGGGAGCCATGCATGACGCACTTATAAAGCCGGCTCACCCGAAGTGATATCATGGGCTCACATAATACTCAGCGTGAAACGGTAGCTGTACTTGAATCGGTACTTCTACTGTGTTTCGTTGAGTGAGTGGGGATATCGGAGGCCCTTAAATGCTGCTAAACTGGCGTTAAAAGCCGGCAACACAACCTGTGGCGCGGTTGTCCATGGGAAGCGGTGATCTTTTGCCATATAGGAGTTCCATCTGATCCGTTGCCCACTATACCATTAAAATATAACACTGCCCTTTTTAAATGTGAGTTTAACTTTAGACGAATCCCCGGATCAGAAGTGGATAATATTCGATGGGCCAGTGGACGCCATTTGGATTGAGAACCTGAATTCCGTTATGGACGACAATAAATTGCTGACGCTAGTAAACAGTGAGAGGATCTCAATGCCGCCTCAGGTTCAATCAAGTTAATATCACGTAGAATGGTAGTGTCGGGTATTTTTTGCTAAGTTTCTCTGAAACGGCTTGACCTATTTTTTTGGGAAACTGGAAAGACATGTTGAAGCATATGCTGACGCACTAATTGGGCCGCCTCGTCCGCAGTGATGATCTTCTACTGTGTTTCGCAGAGTGAGTTAGGGTATCGGAGGCCTTTAAAGATGCCACTTAAGCGATTTAAAATGCCGGCAACACAACCACGACAACCGGTGTTCTTTTACCATATAGGAGACTCGCCTGCTCCGTTTCCCGCTATATTATAAAAAAAACTCGAAGTACGTTTCTGATTCCAGGTGTCGCTGCTAATAGAGACGCTGGACCTGGCCGTGGCGTCACCCGCCACTGTCTCTAGGAACGGAATGGTCTACAACGATTATAAGGATTGGGGCTGGTGGCCATTCGTCAACTCGTGGCTGGAGACAATCGATGATCTCGAGTATAGGGAAATGGTATGGTATTGGTGATAAAAAGGTTTGGTGGGCTTACAGCGACTTTGCAACTTCAGTTTTTGAAATCCCCACTTTTACGGCTGTTTTATTTTGTATATATAAGTTTAAACGAAAAAAATGTTACTAAAATTTGTTTTGCAACCTTAATTTATATATTTTTACTATGTAATATTGCGTCGCGCTTTGTGTCGAGATTGTCAATGGGCGGCGGTGTTCTTTTGCCATATAGGAGACCCTGCTCCGTTGTCCACTATATATAAAAAACTATTACAAACAAACTCTCCAATTTAGTTTATTTGTATAGATTCAAAGCGGGTAGCGAACGCGATGCCCATGACCCCACGAGGGCATTAATCCTTTGTTGCCGCAGCTCCGTCGACACTTCCTTAACATACTGACACCAGTCTTGGAGCTGAAGCGTCTCCACCTGGTGGAAGGTCAGAGCGTAAGAGGTCAGGAGTTGACTGGGGTGCGGTGTCTCTGCCGTCTCTTGGGTCTACTGCCGGCGCCGCTTCCACCTCAGCCCGACGAAGAAGACAATGAGTCTCTCTCGAAGATGAGATTCCTCTTTGCGTGAGCATTCTAATAATATTTTTTTTTTCTATTACTATTGCAACAGGTTACAAAGGTCTTAGCCTATTAAATCCAGTTTCATTGCATAAGTGATTATTTAGGTACAGTGAAATGAACAAATAACGTAAACATTTTTAATGTATATGACTTATTTTGCGAACTTTTTTTAAAACTATTTACTAAACAATATTTGAAAAAAAATTAGACTAGAATCTAAGGTAGAAATTCTACCCTGGAAACCTTTTTAAATTAGTGCTTCCCAACCAATTTCAGCCACGAAGCAATTACAGTTGTCACGGACCTCTTAATAAAACAAACAGAAAAAAATATCATAAATAAAATAGGTAAAACACAGCAAAATCGCCGTTTCAAGTATAACCACCATTTCACTGTGAGCCCGTAGTATCACTTCGGACGAGCCTTCAGTCCAATTAGTGCGTCAGCATGGCTCTATCATGGGTGTGACAGTATTAAGACACTCACCCGGCCGCTGTCAAGCCCTTCTAGAGACCGAATAAATTATGAATTAAGTTAGAATTTATAATTGTTCGGACCGGGATACGAACCTAGAGTTTTTAAACCACTTAGCTACGAGGCTCTCAAATTAATTACGGAGGAATTTCTCAATGAAGTTATTTGAGTCTCTTACACAATTAATGTCTAAGTATAAACATCTCAATAAATACAATGATTGTAGCATGATTTGGTCTGTTTGCGCGACGCTGGAAGAGGAGCCCCGCCGGAAGCTGGACAATTGGGTCCGAGAACACGAAGGCGTGTTCCCTTTAAAGGACACCGTCTATGACTACTTTGTGGACGAAAGATTGAGAGCCTTCAAGCCGTGGGAGGATAAATTGCCTGATAATTGGCGATTTAATCCCAGGTAAGCGTTTCCTTTGCCCCTGAATCCTTGTAACTTTGAATAACAGCTTTATCAATTTTGATATTTTTTTGTACAATTTTAATATATTTTTGAATAATTTTGAAATGTTTTTGTATAGTTTTGTACGATTTTGATGTGTTTTTGTCGATATGTATAAATTCTTTATATGTGAAGTTTACATGTGTTCTTCGTTTACATCAATCAACATCATCACAATCGTTACATGCGTTCACATCAATCCATAAGATTAAGACTATTGTAATTTAAATCGTGGTTTTAGAAATTGACTTTAATAACACAAGTAATGACGATTTTCTAAGGAAATATACTCAAAGATGGTCACTGATTTACTAACAATCGAATAAATTATTTACCATTGATTTAAACGTAATAATTACTAACATTGCGTTCATTGTCATTTCTTTTCTATCTCTATTTCGAAAGTGGAGGCTTATTGTTTTTTAATGTACCGGACAATAAAGGGGATGTGGCGTTCTGATGGTAAGAGATCAGTACCAGCCACGGACAACTGCGCTTTGGTTGTGTTACCGGATGTATTATGCCGCTTAACCGGTAAGCGAAACTTTATGGGCCTCCAGTATACTCACTTAGCGAAACTAGCATGTATCTGCTGCTTTTATTTGATTGCGGGTTATTGAAGTTGACGTAACTTACAAATACCGTGTGAGTGTTGTAAAAGCCGGCTATACAACCAATGCGTAGACTGTGGCGCGGTTTGTGGTGGGCTGTGGTGTTCTTTTACCATATATGACGACGCATCTGCTTCATTGTCCGATTGTCAGTGAAAAAAAAAATCAAGATGCTTTGTTAAGTTAAAAAAATTGTAAATAACTTGAAGGCTATATAATATGTGTGAACATGATTACATAAATCATTTCTCCACTTATTTAATTGATTACGGCATATTGAAGTTACCATTACTTAAAAATCTTTTTTACTTGTGAATAACTCTGGTGCTATATGCAGTCTGGGCTTCCACAATATCCTGGTACCAACGGTGGAGTTCATTCGCGTGCAAATAATCGCATTGGATATGCTGAAGGCGGGATACGGTGTTCTAGTAGGCGGTGGAACGGGTACCGGGAAGACGTTCCTCATTCAGGGCACGCTGGCGCAACTGGACCCCGAAAAGTAAGCTTAGGACAAGCTAGGTTTAAATCTACGGTTAAACTGGTGGGAGAGCCTTGCTGAAGCATATATGGCGCGGTTGTCCATCTGCTGGGATGATATCCTCACCATAAAAGAGACCCACCTGCTCCGTTGGAATACTATAAATGAATACTATATAATAAATATAGAGCTGTGTTACTAAGCAGTAGGTAATTAATAATTCTATGAATTATTTATTCAGATACAGCACGCAAGTGATTAACATGTCGGCCCAAACCACGGCAGCTAATGTGCAGGACATTATTGAGGCGCGACTGGAGAAGAGGACCAAGGGGAACTATGTCCCCGCTGGCGGTGAGCGTTCCGTTCGACAGAAGCTATATTTTCATTGGATAAGTTCAAGGCAGGCTGGCTATGGGCCAGAATATGGCATAACAAAGTCCGAAAATTGCCCCCAACTGAAATTGAAATAAAATTACTTGATTTCACATATTGGTGTTCGCGATACAAGGTGCCTTAAAAAACGCTCAACGCTTTGCTTTGGTTTTGTGCTTTTTACCCCTGAATGTTTTGATTAGGTAAGAAGATGATTGCGTTCATGGACGACATAAATATGCCCGTACGTGATGCGTACGGCTCCCAGCCGCCCTTGGAGCTGACGCGACTCTGGCACGACTACGGATACTGGTTCGACAGGCAGAAGCAGTGGCGGAAGAATGTTAAGGTATCTTTGTATATTGAAAGTTAAGGATGTTAATCCTTTTTGAGAGGAAATAAATTTATTTTATTTTATTAGACTAGATTAGAATTCTTCCTCTAGATCGCATTTAGCATAGAGCGACTCGAATCTTCGAAGATTCTTTCCGATCGGCTTGACTCTGCGTAGACTGGTTTTCTCGGCATCTTCTATCGTATTATTTTATTTTTATTTATCACGGGCAATATTCTGCGAAGTTGTCTTGATTAATACTGATTTGTCGTTCCACAACTGAGAATTTTTAAACCATTCTGTGGAATCAGTTGTTTGCAGAGGTATTTCCAATCCATTACGACATGAAATTCTTCAAAAGAAGAGCATACGCATTTCTTCAATACAGGCAACGGATCCGCTGCCTGTATTGCCTCCCATGGGCGGAGAACCGCTTATCCTAGGTCAGCCTCCAGTTCGATTGCTTTCCTATTTTCATTAATAAATACGAAACAATCGAATTAAAAAAAATACTAAAAATACTAATTTTGTTAGGACATGGTGCTGTGTGGCGCTGCTGGTCCACCTGGTGGTGCCAGGTCCAACCTGCCTCCCCGTCTGCTCTCTTGCTTCCACTCCTTCTTCCTCCCACCTCCCACTCAGCAGCAGCTGGTGAAGATATTTGGCACCATGCTCTCGCAGCATCTGTCCGACTTTGACGAGGAGACCAAGACCATTGGTTAGATTGTCTTAGTACATTCCCTGCATGAAATAATCCCATTAATGTTATAAATGCGTGCTTAAGTATGAACGGATGAATGTTTCTCACTCTTTTACGCTCAATATTGAACGGATTTTAATTAAGCTTTGCAATGGTTTAGGTCATACATGAGAATAACACAAAGATTATAATTTATATGTAATATATGTAATTTATATGTAAATTAAAAGTGTAAATTGGCCGAAAGTCTAGCTTCAAGCGCCCAGCGGCCTCTCAAAGTTTCACTTCTTATCTATTTATATAAGACATACTTATAGTATCGTATCATCATCATCATTACAGCCGTAAGACGTCCACTGCTGGACATAGGCCTCCGCTGAGTATCGTATAATTGAAGAATATTTAATAATAATCATTTCGCACCCGTGAGACAGTCACTAATTGGGCCGGATCGACCGAAGTGATACCAAGGGCTCACAGAATACTCTTGACGATATCGGAGATCCTTATAAAATGCCTCGCCATATTGAAAAATGGTACCACAATTATACACGTCGGTAGTGTCGGTAGCGCCATCTATTAACCTTAAAGAAATTTTTTTATACTATCATCATCATTTCAGCCGTAAGACGTCCACTGCTGGACATAAGCCTCTCCCTTGGACTTCCATGAATACATATATATTTATATTATATTCTAGGTAAAATCGTATTGACTGCAACCATTGACACATTTAACAATATTGTTGCCAAACTTCTGCCGACGCCTAGCAAGATGCATTATCTCTTCAACTTGAGAGATATATCGAAGATTTTCCAGGTATTATCGAATAATATAAAATTAGATTATCCCTTATTATACTGTCTCCAAACTTTTGGCCCGCGGACCTCCATGGGTCTTCGAGTATATATTATATCGGAGTCCGCGGTTTCATCTCTGGACCATACATAAATTTTATTAAGAGATCCGTGAAAACTGTCCTGTAATTTAGTATTTCTATTATATTTCTTTTATAATTCCATTTTCTTTATAATTCACAATATATCACACTGAATCTATAGACTAAGTTAAAAAATGTATGAACTTTAAACTGATTGAAAAGATCTGACCCTCCTAAAGGTTCTTGCCTGTTCTTTATTAGTAGAGACGGACAAAGTTACTTTTAAGAAGTTCTATTGAATAAATAATTTTGATTTTGACTAATTCACTGTTTTAAGTTCCATTTGATTTTATACCATTTTTTTAGTATATGCCAACTTTTTTATTTTATAGTCCACCAAAATTTGTTTTGCCATATGAATTATCGCTACTAAGAAATCTCCCATTTCTTGAGGGTGTAAATGTAAAAAAAAAGATTGTATGTATTATTATTATTTAGTAAATTTCGATTAGGTCACCGATCACCATTGGAATAGGTATATATATATACCTATTCCAATGGTGTGTTTATCATATACCTATATATATATATATATATGAAAAATACATGTTTTATTTTCAAACCTACTAGATACGAAGAATTCTTGTTACTAAAATCGCTCTATTTTCGGTGGAATTTAGCAACAAACATAAAGACACGTGAGTTATATAAACGGATATTTTGTTTGCTTAAGGGCTTGCTAAGAAGCAACAAGGACTATCAGAATACAAAACCGCGGTTCTTACGCCTGTGGGTCCACGAGTGCTTCAGAGTCTTTTGTGATCGCCTGACAGAAGAGAAGTGCGTTCTTTATTTTTGTGTTCTGCAATATGGAGTGCTTGTAGCTGAATGGTTTTATCTATCGGATTTATTATTGTATCGGATTCGAAGCCCGGTCTGAACAAAAAAAAATCGGTCTTTGGAAGCGCTTGACAGTGGCCGGGTGAGTGTCTTAACACTGTCGCATCCATGGGAGAGCCATGCTGAGGCACAATTTTGGTCGGCTAGTCCGTGGTACCACGGGCTCATAGAATGCTCAGTTCTGAAGCGGTACTTGTATTTCGCTGAGTGACTGAGGAAACCGGAGGCCCGTGGAATTGTGCTGTTTTAGGGGCGTAAAAAGCCGGGAACACAACCTAAGTGCGGCTTATGGCGCGGTCGTCCATAGGCACCAGTATTCTTTTACTATATAGGAAGTTATTTTTTTACGCCGTTTAGGAATATATAGGTATGATTTGGTTTTTCGCCGAATCTCATCTGTATCCAAGTGAAATTATAAGAGCAAATTTGAAAATTTCTTAATTTTTTGACTAAAGTAATTATTTTTTATTCATTTATTTAGTGTATTGATGTTTCTAAATTGTCATCAGTCAATTGAATAAAGAAATTTTATTTTTATTTTAGCAAATTGTTTTGAATCGCATCGATTTGTTATCCGCAGAGACCGTGACTGGTTCATGGGTCAAATGGGTGACCAGTTGGGCAAACACTTTGAGCTGACCTTCCACGCGCTGTGCCCGTCCAAGTGCGCGCCAATCTTCGGCCATTTCCTTAACCCTTTCGAGATCTATGACGATTTGAACGACTCCAATGCATTACGCAAGTAAGATTTAAACTGTTCTCTAAGACGATGTTCCGCAAAGTGTAAAATAAAATGTACCCCGGTATACTAGTGTGTCTTGATGCTTAATAGGCGTGCCTCAGAAAATAGTTGTCTTATAAACTTATATTAAGTAAGTCGGGGTAAGAAAAATACTTGGGTACACACATCTTCACGCGAGTGCACTAGCGAGAGGCTTTTGTTTCTTGAAAAATTATCCTCTTCCTAGATGTACCTTGAATACAAAAAGTTTGCGGATCACTGCTCTAGGATAATTGAAATTTATTTAGTTGCTTATAGTGTATTCACTGTGATAATTAAATGTGACTTAATTACTTTTCATTAATTGTGATATTACGCTTCATTATTTTTGCGATATATTCAAATATGTATGTCTCAATATTCTGAGAGCCTCGTAACTAAGTGGTCCAATAAGTCTACCATGAAGCAAGAAATACCGGGTTCGAATCCCGGCCTGGCCAATTATTTAATTTTGAAATTTATTCGGTCTCTGGAAGGGCTTAATCATAGCCAGGCGAGTGTATTAATGTTGTTGCACCCGCGGGAGAGCAGTGCTGAAGCATATGCTAACGCACTAATTATGTCGGCTATACCTTAAACCATAAAAATGCAACATAGGTACATAGCCAACCAGATGGAGGAGTACAATAGTTGTCCGGGCGTGGTCAAGATGGATTTGGTCCTGTTCAAGGACGCCATAGAACACATTGTCCGCATCGTCAGGGTAGTGTCGCAACCGCGTGGGCATATGCTGTGTGTGGGCATAGGTGAGTCAACCTTTTTTTATATTCTAGTAGACCGGGCAGACATCGTCCGATGTCCAGTGCGCTACCTACCGAGTCCGATTATGTACCCGCAGCGATCTTTGAACCCTCTAAAGCCTACATTTTTGCAGACTAATGGTTTTGCCTTACCGGACCTCACCACTAAGTATTTTTTAACTAAGAAATATTAATAAGTTACATATTATATTAATATAAATAAATTATGTTTTTAAACTATTTTAGGAAGTTTTTAAGCCATCCTTGTACTTCGAGGTGTATTCTAACATAACAGTTAGTGAATTCGGTTCCATGTGAAGTGGTATTATTATTACAATGGTATTATATGTTTAATTTTTTTTATTCAAGATTTGCATTTCATTAGAATTAATATATTCTTGAAATTTCTCAATTGTTGTTTATGTTTTCATATTTAAAAAAACAAAACGAATATTTCAGGAATATAAATTATCTACTGTACTTTTTTGGTACGGTTTTTAAAAATATGGTGTACTAGTATTAATTTACCTTTTTTGAATTAAAATATTGTTCCTAGGTGGTTCCGGCCGACAGAGTTTGACCCGTGTCGCGTCTTACATTTGCGAGTGCAACTCCTTCCAAGTGGTTGTGACCAAGACATATGGCGTCAAAGACTTTAGGGAGGATCTTAAGGTATCTATTACGAAGTTCCTGAGAAATTCGAAAGTCTCTTAGCTAAGTGATTTTATAAGTCAACTACGAAGCGAGAGGTATCTAGTTTGAATCGTGTCCCCAACAATTTATTTGGTTTTTGGAAGGGCTTAACAGCGGCCGGGCGAGTGTCTTAACACTGTCATACCCGTAGGAATAGTTACGTTACTATCCAGCATATGGTGACGCACTAATTGTGCCGGCTGGTCCAAGTTATACCTCGACCTCACTGAATGTTCAGCGTAAGCGTGCGTGGGCGTATGTTTCAGAGTAAAAATAGTTGCTTTTCAGGCCCTCTATACATGCTGCGGTGTGGATGCAAAGAAGACAACCTTCATCTTCTGCGACACACAGATTGTCGAGGAGACCTTCACAGAGATAATTAACAATCTATTGAGTAGCGGTGAAGTCACCAATCTCTTCAAACCGGACGAATTTGAAGATGTATGTATTATGTCAGTGTTTCCCAACCTGCGGTCCACGAACTCCTGGGGGTCTGCGACTAAATAAGTAGGGGTCGATGTCGTTTCTGAACAACACATGAATACTAATTATTACTAAAATAAATATCTAATCAGTTTTCTTATTTTATTAAGGGGTCCGTGAAAAATGTCTTGTGTTCCTAAGGTTTCGTGGCTGAAATAGGTTGTTAAACGCTGTATTATTTAATATTATATATTAATTTCAGATTAAGCAAGCCCTAGAGAAGCCGATGAGGGCCGCCAACCTAATGCAGACGGCTGAGGCGGTGTACCTGTTTCTCGTGGACCGTGTGCGGTCCAACATGCACATTGTCCTGTGCTTCAGTCCCATCGGAGATGATTTCAGGTTTTTATCACTTAGGGGCTATTGAAGGCTTTTTTAGGGGATTCATCTGCTGCGTTGTCTGCTAACCAATATTGTAATGTTTCGTTGTGGTTTCAGGAACCGAATCCGGCAGTACCCGGCGTTGATAAACGCCACAACCACCAATTGGTTCCTGGAGTGGCCTCGGGAAGCACTGCTCGAAGTGGCCTACAAGTTCCTCGATGGTGTTGAGCTTTTAGCTTCCATCACTGGGCCGAGAGTAAGTTGAAGGCTCTCCTAAAAAAATCTCACCCGTGGGAGGGTCATGCTGAAGCATATGCGGACGCACTAAAAGCGACATTCGTAATCAGAACATACGAATTAAGCACAGACTAGTTTTTTGTTATCAGATCAGTAAAATAATTAATTATTTTAGGCGAATAGATACGTTTTTTCAGGAGGATCCCAGAAAATGTACAAAATCTGTCTGTTAAGGATAAAAATTTGTTAAGGCACGTTTGTGTGATAAAGCATGATTTTGTAAATGATGTCACGCCTTAGAAATAAGGTGTTCATACCAGACCTTCTTAGAAATAATTTATACTAATAAATATTTTTTTATACTAATAAATAATAGTAATAAAAATAAACTTAATAATAATAATATTAATAAATACTTTTTGAAATATAAGTATCTCACGGTAGCCAAATGATACTATATATATGATAACCCACTGAGTTGATTCTGCGCGTTCTTCTCAGTGGGCTCAGCTCGAAACCGGTGCTAGACTGATTTTGACGTTCAACGAGCTGCATTTTTTATTTATGTTGAATATAAATATTTCATTTCATTTCAACGCTTTTGCCCTAGCTTTTTTTTAGATTGCTTCCGTTTCAATCTACAAATAGATACAGTAAATAGACGTGAACCGGAATACTCATTAATGTAATTTTTTATATATTTACTTAATATTATTAGTGAGTGGATCTTTTATTGTGGCGAAACCCTAAATATAGCAACCATATATTTTTGGTACTTTGATTTTATCTCTTGTGTAACAGGTCCGTCGCAAGGAGTCCCTAGTCGAGAGCCGCGAGGACACCTTACGCGCTTCGGTGGCCTCTATCATGTCCTTGATTCACTCATCTGTGGGGAAATACTCGGTGCGCATGTGGCAGGAGATGAGACGCACCAACTATGTCACGCCCACCAACTACTTGGAACTGGTCTCAGGGTATAAAGAGTGAGTTTCCTGAGCACTTTAATTGGTTTAAACATATTTTTTATGGTATGGCGAACAAAAAAGCAGGTGGGTGTCCTATATGGTAAGAGAACGCTGCCGGCCATCTATGCGCACTTTTGTAAGTCAATTTACAATAGTGAATCTACAATTGCTTCGGAAGATATACCTATACGTGAAGAAC
>DWCF01001375.1:0-31264 GCA_018230265.1 Delias oraia | reverse complement strand
GTTATCCGCAGCCGAACCAAAGTAACCGACATTGCCCGCCGTATTGGTAAGTTGAAGTGGCAATGGGCTGGCCACATACCTCGACGAACCGACAACTGATGGGGAAGAAAGGTTCTCGAGTGGCGACCGCGTACCGGAAAACGCAGAGTGGAATGTCCCGCCACACAATGGAAAGACGATCTAACGAAGGTCACGGGCTGGACCCAGATCACTCAAGATCGTAATAGGTGGGGAAGGCCTATGTCCAGCAATGGACTTGAATAGGATGATGTATCTTTATTCATCCTCAATTTCCTCATCTTCTTCTGCATCATCTTGTTCTGGAGCTTCCCACCATGTCAATAATCCGAGACCAGGTTCATTGATGCCACCAACTAGTCTGTATGGAGCAACAGTCTGTGTGGCACATTCAGAACCTGGTGGTCCACTTGGTAGGATTTCTTCAAAGAATTCACTTGTCACCCTAAATCTTATTGATTCACCTGCAAGTAATAAAATATTGACCAATTTTCTCATCATCATAACAATAATGTATAAACATATCAAAGCCAGCTTTCAAACAGAAAAAGTATTGAAGTCTGTCTATAATTTTAGGAGGAAGAACTGTATACAAACAATGTATAAAACCCCTTACTATTTCCTGATGTAATAAAGTAATTTAAATAAATCTTAGTTTCCAACTCTTAATTGATATTAGCTAATATTTTACTAATTGAATATTAATTATTCATAAGAAATATTTTTAACATTAAAAAAATTAAAATTTTTTGAATATAGTACAACTTATACTGCACAATTTTCAAAAATCCTACCCGAATCCATGAAGAGATCATGTTTTTCACCATCTTCTTTGGGATACTCCCAAACCCAGGCTTGATCAGCCTCATCAAACCGTGATGGATGTTGCAGTGCATTCACTGGGATCAAAATATCATCGAAGAATCCCATTGTCACTGAAATAAAATTACACTATTTAAAATTGGAATCATGATTCCTTATCATGGGTATTATATAAATTAGCTTACATAAATACAATAAATTAACTTACACACCATGAACACCTTCTCTGCTGCAGCTTCTTATCTTTCCTATAAGTATCTCTTCTACAATTGGTCTAAAAACAATATATCTAAATTTTACTTCTGTGTGTGATGAGCCATCCCCAGGAAATATGAAAGAATGGCCTATATTGGTAATATCATATAATGCTATACATAGTCCTAACTTCAAAACTACCTGAAACAAAATATGATTAATAATTCTCAATATTCAATTTCTTCATAAGATGTAACTAAAGTGGATAAAGTACATAAAATTACCCATTTTATTGAATGTTTGGTTAAAATATCCTTTAAGGTGACCTTTGAATTCATGCCACGTTGAGAGTAAAAGCTGGCATATCTAGGTGCTACTAGAGAATTCTATGTACCTCAAGCCTAATGTCTTTAGGTATAACCTCTTAAATACAATACAAACAAATCATAGTTTCTAAAGGAATTATTTAAATTGTGTTATAGAAAAATTGATAATTACTGTAGTTCATTGTTTATTACATATTATTTACATACTAACACTAATAAAATAATTTTTTGGATATGAAGAATTTAAAGGACTTATGAAGGTCTCAGAAGAAAAATATGCATAATCGAAACGTACCTTATTAGCTAGTTTTCTATTAAGTAATGTTGATATAGATTCAGATAAACTTTGATGAAAATGGTCAGGTGTAACACGAATAACATCTTTCATTTCAGATAACACAAACATCTTGAAAATCGAACTTATACACTATCCTTTTAGTAACAAAATGATTTTAAATGTATTTGGAGTAAAGTTAGACAACGCATTTAGTAATTTATAATTATACTAATAGAGTAACGTAATATAAAATAATACAATATCTTAACATGAACACGTTTTTCTAAATAGTAACGGTCAACAGATTAAAATATATAAAGATTATAGAATATTATTATGTTATATGTCAAAATAACAGAGATCCATAGTGAATCAGGATACCAGGGATCCGTAGGAAAGATAAAATCATTGTATTCTGTTATCTGTAGTGCTCACTAGTCACTATCTTACAATAGGAAGAAAGAGGCTACAAATAAGAAAAATATTACCATCAATGGATAAACATACTATAATAATATGAAGTTATTAATAATATCTTAATATTAATTTAGAAATACATTAAAACAAGATAGTTTACAATCTTATTTTGATATATAGAACGTATTAAAAAGGATTCTTAAGTCCTATGCTTATGCCAAATATAATATAACATGATCCCTGTTATCCAAATGTGCATTACTATTTTCTATTAAAGTAAAAAATAAATGGTTAACTTTTTCAACGTAACTAGTGCCGAGTGGCATAGTTTAGAAAATGTCAGGTAAGAAAAGGTGTAGGATTTTGTTTATCGAGAATTTAGCTGATTCAGCTTATTATGGGTGTCAAATTTTTAGGTAGAAGAGAAAGATCAAGGTCTCCTCTAAGAAGTCATAGTCGGTTTAAGGATAACAGCCACGATGGCAGTAAAGTCATAGAAGTACCAAATGCTTTGAATCCTTTGATGATACCAAATATGTTTCCTCAAGGTGAGCATTGAAAATGTTTTTTATATTTGACTATCTGTGTGGCTACTACAACTAGTAGGTAGTTGTTTGAAAATGAATTAAATCGTATTTAACAGATTTTTTAAAGTAAGTATAAACATTTTTTTTAACCTTGACTTTAGTTTTTATTTACACAAATGTAATTATATTAACATAGGCAACAACATTAGATTTAGTCCCTTATACTGCTTTGTTTGTACTTGTTAATTTTATTTTTAACACTTTCATAATATAAAAAGTATATTATTAAAGCATTAAATCTTATTTCTTAGGAAACATGATGATGGGAGGGATGTATAACATGATGTTGCAAAATAGTATGATGGCGGGGAGTATCATGCCAGCCTCAGGAATGGAAATGATGCCCAATTCTGGTCTTGAAATAATTCCACAGCAACCAATAGACATGCAGGCTATGCACACTGCCCCTCCACTGCCAAACTCTGCTTCAAATATGGACATGGGGATGATGGGTGGTGTTATGATGGATCCTGCAATGATGGCAATGTATCAGAATATGACACCAAACATACTGCAAGAAAAAAAAGAAATTGTATTCAAACATTGTAAATTAATACCCCCAGCACCAGGAGCATCAGAGCCACCGAAGAGGACGAGACCTCCTGGTTGTCGAACAATATTTGTAGGAGGCCTTCCGGAGAAGATAAGGGAGGGTGTAGTGAGAGATATTTTTGAGACTTATGGTAGAATTCAAATATTGCGTTTATCTAAAAAAAATTTCTGCCACATTCGCTTTGACAGAGAAATCTGTGTTGAGGCTGCTATGGTGATATCTGGTTATAGGATTAAACTGATCAGCCATGACAGTGACATGGATGAGGATGAAGATGATGAGTCGCATTCCACTAATGGCTGGTTGAATGTTGATTATGCTCTGGTAAAAATCATTTATACTTTATCATTAGTACATAAATGTCAACTTGCTATTCATTTCTAACAAATAGTGCTGGTAACTGGTAATGTGTATAAGCACTCAGTTTTATCAAGTTTTGTCTTAATACCCCTATTGTGAAGAGGGTTGATTGATGGGTGTGTGTAACCTGTTTCCAGAGCAGAGATGATCAAAACGAATATGACAGACGACAACGTCAAGCTATGAGGGTTCAGCAGCAAATGCAGCAGATATCTGCCCAGCAGGACATCACTGACAGTAATAGCAATTACCATCCTCGGTCACCTTCACCTGTTAGACTTCAACCCTTTTCAAATGCTGCTATTACTCAATTGGCTGAAAAGATTAAGAGTGAAGAAGCATTTGCACCAACACTGCCAGTGAGTTACTTTCTTTGTAAATATAATAGTAATGGATAAATTTACGACCACTTCCAAAATTGCACCGAAATTATTGCCAACACCTCATAAAAACTTAAACCTAGCTAATTTATTTAATTGTTCTTCTCATATCTGGGATTATAAATTTAATTGGAGTTGAGATGTTGGAAGAGAGATGTTGAAGAGAAAATGGTATTTAGGGATAGTTTTGATTGCTGTCTATTTTTTTGGAAAGTATAAGTCACAACATTAATAAAATTCCATGGGACTGTATCACATGCTAATTATAGAATTGGGCCAGCTCCTCAGTATTGACACCACGCTCATAACTGATTAAATGAGGATAGAGAGGGCCTTACATTGTAGCTTGTCAAAATTAGTGGTGATACCATCATAACCGATCACCAATTTTTTTTAATATGCTTCTCAATGTTGGTCAGTACGGCCTTTAGAGTTGAACGCGTGCGGGAAGGTGGCTCGCTGAGAATTTAGTAATTTTCGCAACTTACGCAAGGGCGTCTACTGCGAGACACAAACCTCGGCCTGGACCGTCTTGGGATATGATAGGTGGGCTTGAGAGGCGGTGTCGCACCGATGTGAGGCTTGGAGTGAAGACGGGTCCTCGCCATCGTTCCCGTCCAAGGCGATTTAGGCTTGATACCTCTGTCCGCCTGTATCCTAGTCCGCTATAAGATAATATGCAATTTCAGACGCTGATATCGTGGCTGGAGCGTGGTGAATGTTCTAAGAAAAACTCCAATCAGTTCTATTCAATGTTACAAGCAACAAATTCTCATATCCGTCGGTTATTTAACGAGAAAATGCAAGCGGAGGAGGAGCTGTCCGATTGCAAGGAGCGAGTCAAGAATACGATTCAGAAAGTGATCGAACAACGTAAGTAACACTGCCGCAGCGGGCAGTGCGCGGTCCGTCTCCTCAGACATATACAATCACTTCAAGGTAAGTACGTACAGTTGATGATTTGTACAGTTCTCATTGATTATTATTCACAAACCATTAACTGTATGTCAGATTATGCAAGATTTTGAAAAGATTCACCTCGATACACCTATTTATGGTATTTTGTGGGTCTGTTGTATGTAGTTTCAGTGGAATGTGTTGGCAAAAGTATTTTTTTAATGAGAAATGCAATGGCTGTAACGGTCATTGCATTTTTCTTTAGTTGTGGTAGCATTTAAAATAATAACAAAATATATGTTTGAAGACTATATCAAGAGCCATCTACTGATAGTGCATATTCCAGAATGTAATGACATTAATTTATCTCATATATCTAGTAAATCGACAGCGAAAAATCTCAATCGCAAAGAGATTTATCGTAGACTGCTGTATGGTTGGTATGAGCACCGTCAAATGATGTCATTTTTTAATGAGTAATCACTTCTCATTTAAATATTCGAAGCAGAGAGACAACGATTCATGATCTCTATGTAAGTTTAAATGTTTTGACATGTTGGCTAAAACTCGAGCACTAGTTCTCTCGGGTCTGACTACGGACGTCCAAAGCTATTACCTCAAGGTCCATTTCACTCCGCAATTTTAGGATTTCCGAATGATTTCATCAATAATTATAGAGCAAGCCCGTGAGATGGTTCTCCCTGAAGCATATGCTGACGTACTAATTGAGTCAGCTCATCCGAAATGATACCATGTCCTCACAGATTCTCAGGGTGAATCGGTACTTGTATTGTATTTCGCTGAGTAAGTGAGGTTATCGGAATTCCTTGAAATTATAGCGCTTAAGTGGCGTAAAAGGGCGCAACACAATCAAGTCGCTGTGGTCCACGGGAAACATTATTCATAGTGTAATGAGTTTACGGTCGCATGGGGAAATGTCTCACAGAAGCTATTCGAATTGTGCAGTGAGACAGAAAGTAGGTATATGAAGTCTGGTGCAAGTGTGCTGTTAAAAGGCAAGCAACTAGAAACAATAATAAAGGTAATATCTGTACGAGAAATGGAACGAGAGATCGGCTGGTAGTCTCTAGGGCGCAGGAGCTGGAGCGCTGCGGGCGGTAAGAGAATGTTACGGAAGTGCATTTTGAATGCCATTAAATCCATAGAAGCGTGTTCTCTTCACTAGGGTTCCTATTGGATAGTAGCATTGGTATTGTGTTGTGGTATCTAGTGTTAGTGCTTCTCTGCCAACATATTAGATGAAGCTGCTATCTTTAAGGGCACTAAAGTCGCGAAAACGCTATTACGTATGGTGGAGAAATTTTCCAACAAATTATCGCGAAGGTGCATGCGAGTTTTAGCTTACATGGGCGCTGAAGAATCATTTGAATGCGAGGTAGATAACAAATGTGTCCGTTTGCGAAATGTTTTTTGTTCACGCCCGTGGGCATGTCAAAACATTTAGGGGTTCGCAGTAGGCACGAGTCACCCTGTCATAGATAAGGGTAAACGAGTGATACAAACGTTACGCCACTCCTGTGAGGTGTCCCGGGAGCGATCATGTGCGGGCTACTCGCGTGGGGAGCTTCAGGTCTCGCGGCGCCACGGTACGTCCGTCAGTCTGACGAAGCCCCTAACGTAATTGTGCAACTCAGTCGAACAGGTGGCGAAAGTGTTCGTGGCGGCCACGCATCAGCGGGTATGGGACCATTTCACCAAACCACAGCGGAAAAACATCGAGACCTGGCAGAAAATGACACAGGTGCGTGGGGTCTTCTATCTTGGCGGGCTCTGACGTTTGTCATTTCATGGTTGTGTTGACATTGCGGACGTAGTGTGTAACCATCGTTGACAATTGACATTTACAGGCGTTAAGTGGGCTCTAAGGTAAGTCGGCGCAAATTGTGATTGCTAGTCACAGAAACAAAAAAAAGATGTCAGCGCAAATGTAGTCAAGGTGGGAGAGCTACGGGCGACAACATAGAGGGGAGTCGGGCAAACGATACTTTTTCACTTTGTAACAGTATGTAATGAGCATATAGTAAGCAATTGCGGACTGTGGGCCTCGCACGAGAGCGTCTCGCTTGACTGGCTCGATTATTCGCATCAGTAGACGCCATCTGGGAGTGGAGCCATGGACAGCAACGTCGCCAGTTGGGCAGCGACTGTGCCTGTCCCTATGTCTTAATGTGCCCAATGTTAGAGCGATTCGATAGTACCTATAAATGTATTGAAGGATATAAGTTCATATTTTTAAATTATAGGAGTTCAGCGCGTTGAAAGAGGAGTTTAATGAGAGGTTTTGCGCCGATGAACACACAGAGTTCAATGGCTTTGCAAATAAACAATGTACGGAGAGCGAAGATCTTAAGAAGCTTAAGGTGATATATTTTTTATCTCGACAGCTTTTTCTGGTGTGCTACGTACTACGTAGACAAACTACGTGTTTAGTGTCATAGTTTATCTTTAGTTTGCTTTGACAGATGGTGGCATTGATCATTTTGAGTTTCGACATTGACGCGCATGTTTTGAGTTTTTTTGTTTATATCCATAAAGAAATAACATTTAAAGCATTGGCTTTAAATGTTATTTCTTTAGAGCAGTATTTCCCAACCTCTGGTCCGCGCACGCCCTGGTGTACGCGTTGTTATCTCAGGACCATATATGAATGCTAATTACTAAATAAATATTCTTATTTTTTTGCTGATGTTATTAAGGGGTTCGTGGAAACTGTCCTTGAATTCCTAGGGATCCGTGGCTGAAATATGTTAGGGATCGCTGCCATAGACAAACGTCAATTAACTGTTCTTTAAATTGTCTTTATTAATTATTTAATATTGAATTTTTGTGTCACATGTCTCTTGAAAGTGTCGTTCTTTCAGAGGGAAAACGAGAGTCTCGAATTCCAGTTGGAGGCGTACAAGAACGAAGTGGACGTGATAAAGGCGGATGCCCAGAAGGAGATGGAGAAGTTCAAGGCGCAGTTTATCGCGCGGCAAGCACTCAAGGGCACCTTCGAAAAGAATGTGAGTGAACGTTTTTTGTGATGCGAGTGATTGCGCTGCATTATCACTCGCAACACGTATCATTTGTATCGTAATCACGTAAGAATTATTTCTGAGATCCTGCGTTCAATGTCTATAATAAATCTAATTTGAAAGATATGGTTTAGTGATACCAGAGTTCACACAATACTGAGCGTGAAACGGTACTTGTACTGTGTTTCGTTGTGTGAATGAGAGGATATCGGAGGCTCTCTTTATCAAATAGATAGAGTACCGTGACGAAATACTAAGTTTGTAACTGCTCCGCGGGCTGGAAAGTTTGAGAACACCGACCTGCTCTAAGGAATATCTATAACTTATTATAGCCTCCGTTGCCGTCTCCGGTGTCGAAACCGCCCCCTCCACCGCCGCTGCCGGAGGAGGGAGAGGCGAGGGCCAGGCCGGATGTAGAGCCGTACTGCGGCGAAGCGAGGCTCATTGGCGTCATGTCGGCCTTCTTACAGGTAACATTCGTATTAAATGTTGTGTACGAAAATCCCACAAGCCGTGTATAAAATCAAGAATAACTTTAAATAAATAAAATTTCTTCATTTCACCTAGCACCACCAAACTACGTAACGTTTTAAAAGTAAAGTTCGTGACGAACACGCCCAGATCCGAGAACAGTTTAGAAACTTGAATCATTCAAGAGCTCTTCTTATTCGTATTTCTGAGATCCTCGATCTCAACGGGTTTTATAAGTCTACCACGTAGCGAGAGGTCTCTGGAAGGGCTTGCCAGTGGCCGGGCGAGTGTCTCAAGACTGTCGCACGTGGGAGATCTATGCTGAAACACATTCTAACGCAGTAATTGGGCCGCCTCGTCCGAAGTGATAGCCTGGGCTCACAGAATAGTCGGCGTGAAACGATACATGTACTTGAATCGGTACTTCTACGTGTTTCGCTAAGTGAGTGCAGAAATCAGAGGCCCTTAATGCCGTTTAAGCAGTGTAAAAAGCCGGCAACACAACTAATGTGTGGACTATGGCGGTTGTTCATTGACGGCGGTGTTCTCTTACCATATAGGGAGACCCGCGTTTTCCGTTACATAACTATTAAATATATTGAATAGTTGTATGTTGCTTATGGCTTGTGTTAATACACAAATGCTTCAGGTGCACCCGCAAGGCGCAAGTCTCGACTACGTGGTGTCCTACGTACGGGCCTTGTTCCCGAATGTGTCTCAAGCGGCGGTTCACGACGTCCTGCAGAAGTTTTCGGAGGTGTTTGAGAGGAGTACGAGTGGCGTTGGAGCTAATATTGAGCACAGGTGGAAGTTTATCGCGTTCCATTCCTGTGTGTAGTCTAAGTAAAACCTCGCAAAATATTAGTTATTATGATGGGAATGGAGTTTTATTTTGTGTCCTTTTCATTCAATATTTATTACAAGGCAAGGGCGCGGTGGTCCGCTGTATTCCCTACAATAGGTGATGGAGCGCCTGTTTTCTAGGTTGCACAGTTGGACCTCGATAACTCGAATGTCAAGAGAAATGTTAAAAATTTGATATGAGTTTTTGAGTTAACAAGAATTTCGAGATACAAAGGTTTGCTAAAATTTTATCAATTCAACTTAGATTTATGGTACACATTTATTTGTAGAAATTTAATGCAATAGAAAAAACTAAACGGATCTCGGCCTAGGGTGGGACACGATCACCATGACATAATCACGACACCAAGATCCGTTTAGTTTTTTCTAGTGCATAGTGCATTTCAATTTATATAAAGGTGTCACGTTTTCCTCTTGAATTGCATTGCTATGATTTTGGAGAAGTGGTTAGACGCCACAATATTTTATTAACTACGATTACAGAGTCGTTTTTGAAATCCGAGTTACAGCGAATAGATATTCTTATCAACGCCTCATAGGGAAATAACATTTTGTTCCAGTTACAAAGTCTTAATTCATTTTAGATACCGCGTATTTAGACGTTCAGCGGAAGGGGAATTTTCGAGTTGTATATAACAGGGTATGCTCAGTCCACATGTAATAATAATAATAGACTGTGTTAATACTACCCAAAAGATGCATCATTGGAGAAGATGCCGCGGTGCATCTTGTTGCCGTTATTTCTGTACTGGCGCTTTGGATACAGCGTAAATAAATAATAAAAGTTATTTTTAATTATAAGTAATTTTGACGTTAGTGACAGTTGTAAATCAAAATTATCAAGTGATTGTGAAATTTTATGTTAAATTATTTGAGTGGACTCGGCAGATGTGATTCTCCCCGATACGACATCTTTCAATACATTGATTACATAATAGTATATTTATTAATTTTTCTAAGATTTCTCTTCCCTGATTGAGATATTTCGATCCCTCTCCGATTTCAAACTTTGTGCGATTATTGGACGGCTCTTTATGTTGTGATATTTATGAATTCTTGGATACGGCGGGAGAGGTTTGGTCAAGAAAAGAGTTCCAATACTTGAGGAGACGTAGAGTTGGTTCTATAGTGATTAATATAAAAAAATGAATTTCGAAGGTGTTGGAAATAACATTTTTTACAAACTCTTCTGCTTGGATTGAAGCTCTGTCACCATCTGCATATACTCAGCCGTCGCTTCTTCCAGATCTCTGGAAAGTGCAGCTGTTTTACTTTCAAACCAATGTTTTCAGTATAAAGAGAATTTAAGATGTCAATTAGTATTTTTACTACTCTTATATATACAAAAACAAAAGTAAAAAAGCATACAAGAATTATAATACTATAGTTAAGTGAAAAAGGGGTAATGCTGGCCTGTACCCCACTACCGACAGAGCGCCGATTTTGAAAGACCAACATGCACACACAAATTTATTACAACTACTGAATTCTTTATAAATAAGCTACATCTTAATTTTGTACGTTGACCCAGTGCTCCGCAAACTTTTTGCCTTCAAGGTTCATCTAGGAAAAGGTTAGGTTTTAAAGGTAAGCACAAACCTAAAAAAACTTCTCATGTATTCAACATTTATTCATTAAGTACCAAAACAGTGAAACAACTCGCGTGCATGTAATATGTGTACCCCTGTTTTATCTTACTCGTACTTATTACTTAAGATAAGTTTATAAGACAATCTTAATTATTTGAAGCTCGCCCATTAACAACCAAGGTACACATCAATGGGCCGCAGTACACGCTTTGCGGAACACTGCCTTAACCTATATAATCAGTGTATAATAAGGTTTAATTAATTTTGACAGCTTATTCGTACCTAAAAGCGTTTTTTAGTTATTTTGTACCGCAAACAGCCCTTCTGTGAAATCAGCCGTCTGCAGAGTTATTTCCAAATAAATATGACGTGGAGCCTTGAAAAGAGCGTCCCTAAAAGGCTAGCAAAGGAACGGCGGCTGGGGGTGTCCATGGGCGGGTGACGATGGATGGATGCGAATTTTCATAAAATAATACCTGTCGTGAACTGCGGGGTCGGTTTCAGCAGCGGTCAGATTACCGTCTCGGTCTTGACGCATCTTGAGACGCAGTTCGCGCATGCGAGCCTCCAAAATTCGTTCGCGTTTGTTCTCCCGCTCTAAGATCTGAATAATTTTTATTACATCAAAAGATATAAAAACAATGTTTTTTCATTCTTTGGTTTACATGGATTTGCTTTTTATGGTATATAGGACAACAGAGAAAGTGGGTCTACTATATGTTAAGAGAACACCGCCGTCCATCACCAATCGTGCCACGGTCCGCGCATTGGTTGTGTTGTCAGCTTTTTACGCCGCTTAAGCGGCATTTTTAAGGGCTGCCGATCCTCAGTAACAATCATCGTACAAATACCGTTTCGCGCTGAGTATTTTGTGAGCTCATGGTATCACTTCAGACGAGCCGGGTGTTTTCGTGCTTATACGAGATAGACAATAAAAGTTATTATTACAATGAAATTAATTTAAAATAAATCTTTATAAATTAAAAATTGATTAATGTTCTGCGCTTTGGTAGTGTTGTCCACTATGTAACTGAGTATGCAATTTCGAAGAGGGCATTTCTCTGATTATTTAAACTTTCCCCGAAAAAAAACTAATTATTTTCTAATTAAGTATATTAAGCAAAACTCTCGAAAGATTCATAAATATATCAATGTCAACCTTATTATAATTGTATATTTCGACATAAGTTTTGGAAATGTGCCCTTTACAAAAGTGCATATTATTCAATTTAAAAAATATTTAAAAATGTTTTTTAATGTATGTACTTACATGCGTCAACAGTTGTTTGTCGTTCTTGTCCGCTGTGCCTAAGTTTGGCGAGAGCTCTGCTAAGTAAATGGTGCCTTTGCTGCTTCCACATGCGACCAACTGACCCTAGAACGTTATTATTATTTATTTAATTTGTAGGATTTTAACGAACTCATTAATTTGTAGTTTTAAATGCTTTTTTATGAATTTGTGGATTAATTGAAGATTTAGCAAAGGCATTTTCTTCTTAAAATGTAGAATCTTAAAGAGATCTTGACTTAGTTGCGACCACGGGTAACTGAAAAACCGGGCTTAATGTGGTAATGCAGCTGGCATATTGTGTACACACCCCAACAGTTTTGATGCAATTTTTGTAAAAAAAAATTACAATTTTAAATAATCATTCTGTGTTGTTATTGTTCAAAATAGTTCAAGTTAAGAGAATCTCACAGCCTCATGAGGCCGCACTTTGAGAAGTGGTTCGTCGCACAGCTGGGCAGTGACCACCGGGGCGCTCCTACGTCTCAACAGATCCCAGCACGATAGGCAGCCGTCCCATTGTGTTATCAACATTAGCGAGAACCTAAAATGCATTATTGGACACATATTTCTGTATATCATTTATTTTTATACAATTATTTTATGAAAATTCAAACACAATTGAGCCGGCTCGTCCGAAGTCACGAGCGCACTGAATACTCAGCATGAAATGGTAGTGGTACTTGAAACGGGGCTTCTACCGTGTTTTGCTGAGTGAGTGAGGATATCGATGGCCCTTAAAAATACCGCTTAAGTGGCGTAGAAAGTCAGCAACACTACCAATACGCGGACTATGGCGCGGTTGTTCATGTGCGGCGGTGTTCTCTTACCATATAGGAAACCCGCCTATTCCGTTGTCCGATATACCATAAAAAACAAAACATTATTCTTATCCAAACTATTTGAAATTTAAAACCAATTCGGAAATTACACAATTTGATAAGGCATTTTTTGTTGGAACGGTTTCACGTTGTTGGCCAGAAACTCGAACCTGAGCATGGCTCATCACGGGACCGAAGTCAGCCTCAGGGACCGAATCGTATTTTACCTGCCAGATTTATGTACCCCGGGTATTTAAATAAAGTAGCGTTTGAAATGATTTGGTCAACCGTACCTTACGGGATTCCAAGCACCGTCTGTTAATTTCGTGCGATGCGAATATGTCCAGAGTATTGCGGATTCACGACAATCCTCGCTCCATACGCGCGCCGTCCAGTCACCCACAGTCAGGAAGTTCTTTAGGAAGGTGGGATTCCTCTGCAGTGCGTGCACCGGGCCCAAATGGGCTTCGTACTGAAATAAAACACTCTTCAATCATATCCTAGATAAATAGATTGCTACTTAAGATTTTAATGAATGCTACTGACATTAACTACTATTTCTTTATCGATATTTTCAAGGGTCACCGATATCCTCACTCACTCAGTGAAACACAGTAGAAGCACTGTTTCAAGTACCACTGCCATCTCGCTTAGTATTCTGTGAGCCCGTGGTATCACTTCGGTTGAACGGAAATTTTTCTTTATACTAAAAGTTTCATTTTGTAGTTTATAAGCCAAGATTTTTAAAGACGAGAAGATCCTATAGAGTATTATAGAGTTTAACTTTTTATTAATATGTTATAAAAAAACAAAATTTAACTTAACCAATGCCTATCAAACCTATCAAAAACCTATAAACCTATCAAATTAAGGATGATAATTTTAGATAAGGAAAACTTGATGAAGTAATTTTTTTTTGTAAAGCTACAAACCTTTTAACTCAAGGATATACGTACTTTGGAAGGTAGCTTTTCCAAGGGCGTTTTTCCTTTCCGATTTCCTCCTATTACGAGGCCAGTTTCGGTTCCAACCATGAATCTTAAAAAAAAACTTACTGCTGATTTTTATTATTAATAATAATTAAATTTGATCCACTACCGTGATTGATTCAATCCCTATAATAGTCGCAATTACGCCTTTGAGGGCTCCGGAGAACAAGATTAGAGAGGTTAATGAAAAGTAAAATTGAAAGGCAGATGCTTTATGGTAACAAATCGTTACCAGAGACAACCGTAACGCGAACTGCCTTTCATTTGTGTTGCCGCCATTTCACACTGCTGCAGAGATATGTTTATATGCAGCTTATTTATTCTGTGCAACACACTACGTACTTCACGCTGTATTTTATGAGCAATGTATATTGTTTCACTTAAAATCTTTTCAGTTTTCGTTTCAGCAACTCCGCCATGGAGGAAAATGCATCGCACCCGTGGGAGAGTCACGCTGAAGCATAAGCTGATGCCCTAATTGGGGCGGCGCGTCCGAAGTAACGTGGGCTCACAGAAAACTCAGTCTGGAATGGTACTTGTACTTCGCTTGTGTTTCGCTGAGATCCGCTTGCTCCGTTATCCGCTATACCATTAAACATGTAGCGATTTTTTAGAAATAAATGTTGTACCTTGTTGGTATCGTGGATTCGTATTCGAGGGCCGAAATGCCCAGGGCTCTGGTGACGCTCTGCGTTTCTGAAGCCAGTCTTACTGGATCTATGATCATTGTATCCGTCGGTTCATTCATATTACGGATATCCCACCTACAAACGAATGATCTCTGTAAGTCTGTAACACCGCCGCCCATTCCCATCCGCGTCACAGTCCGCGCATTGATTGTGTTTCTGTTTTTTTACTTAAACTGAATTTTTAAGGGCCTCCGGTATCATAACTCACTCGGCAAAACACAGTAGAAGCACTGTTTCAAGTACAACTACCATTTCACGTTGAGTATTTTGTGAGGTTATGGTATCTTTTCGGACAAGCTGGCCCAATTAGAACGTCCACATATGCTTCAGCATGGCTCTCCCTCTGGTGGAAATTAGTATTATTAATTGTAGTCTTTAATGCGCATATAATTTTATGCTTCATGGCCTATGCCTTGCCCAACTTCCTTCCTCTCTTCTGCACTCGTTATAATGTATTTAAATATATTTGTAACAATTATAACATAAAGGGATTCTCATACTTATTTAACTCTTTTGGCGATACCCTCACTTCTATTCAAGAACTATGTGCCATTCCTAGCGTACGTAGGCTCAGACGAGGGAGTTCAATGACCTATACTGTAATAGGTCATTGAACTCGGTCGCATACACACAGATAACCAATCGTGCTTGAAATAGAAAATCCCTGATTCTGATGTAACCTTTAGAATTAATTATTTTTAAAGAAATTAAAAAAAATAGTCATTCTTACCATTTGACAACCCCGTCGGGGGACGATGAAAAGAACTCAGCCCCGGTTTTTGAATGAACGTAGAGGACATTTCTGACCAGATCCCTGTGCGCCACATGCGGTGGACAGACGCCGAACGGCTCGCCACCTTTTCGCATATCCCAGCAACCCACCTAAAAAAGTTAAAAAAAAAATATTTAAAGAATTACCAAAACTCACGTAAACGGTTAAGTAAGTCAGTCACAGTCTTTAATATGGTGCATTGCCGGCTTTTTTCCGAGATAAGTACTGTTTTTCAAGGTCCTTTAATTGGTGTTATGAATTATAATATGAGCTTAAACCTTTATAGTGTTAGCAAAATCCTTTCCTATTTCAACATTGTTCAATAACTCTTGTGTTATATTAAAATATATATTAACAAAGATTTGTTTTTTTTATGGTATAACGGGTAATAGAGCAGGCAAGTCTCCTCCGTGGTAAGAAATTACTACCGCGCATGGACAACCGCGGCACAATCCACGATTTCGTTGCGTAGCCGACTTTTTACGCCGCCTTGAATGTATAATTTGAAAAGGATCCCGATATCCTCATTCATTCAGTGAAAGAAAAGCTCCATTTCTGGCTCCATCGCTGGTATTCTGTGAGTCCGTGGAATCACTTCGGACTGGTCCAGTTAGTGCGTCAGGATATCCTTTAGAATGGCTTTCCCGGGGGTTGGTTAGACTGAGAGAAGTGTAGGTGTTTAAAAATTATGATTCATTAAAACACTTATATTTTATACGACATTTTAAAACATACCTGTCCACTCAACATTCCACCAACTAGAATGTGCTGGTCCCGGGGATTGTATTGCAAGTCTAGCAGCGGCTGCGGGGGCTTCACCACCAACTCCGGGGCGTTTGCGTTTTCTGCATAAATATATTTTTTAAAGCGGACAACGGAGCAGGTGGATCTGCTGTATGGTAAGAGAACAACACCGCCCACGGACAACCGCGCTACAGTCCACGCATTTGTGCTGGCCGACTTTTTGCCGCACCATTTCAAGTACAACTACCATTTCACGTTGAGTATTCTGTGTGCCAGTGGTATCACTTCAGACGAGCTGGCCCAATTAGTGCGTCAGTATATGCTTAAACATGGTTCTCCCACGGGTCCGACGGCAGTATTAAGCCACTGGCCCGGCCACTGTCAAGCCCTTCTAAAGACCGAATAAATTATAAATTAAATAATAATTTATAATTTCCCGGACTATAGATTTCAACCCGATGCCTATTGCTTTATCGTAGACTTATTATCCACATAGCTACATTAAAGATACATCAATATAATACACTGATAATAAATAAATAATAAGTACACAAAGATCCTTGAACTGTTCCGGGCGCGATTTAACTCGAAAAAACAACTTTCTAAACAGAATACTCACCTATATCCCAAATGTAGGAAAGCTGAACACCTCTGCTGCTTCTGAAGAAGTCGATGTCAGTGTGCGCGGCCGCCAGCCGAGCACCCTCCGCCTGCCACGAGAGCGACCTCACCGGCCTGCGCGCGCCAGGCTCCCGGTACACATTCACCGTGTGGCAGCTACTCCGCTCCACGGGCGGGATGCTCGCCAGCTCCGAATAATACGACTGGTACATGTCCACCGCGTTGTTCTGGAGTATGTTGTGCTCCATACTCTGAAGATTTATTTTTTATTTTAGGAATATCAAACATTTACACAAAACTAAAACATGAGATAGCACATACAAACTCAATAATACCAACTACGCCAGTGTTCCGCAGCATTTTTGTGTGCAAGGTACATCTAAGAATAGGTAAATTTACATACACCACAAAAAAAACATCCTGTGTAATTATTAATGAACATTTATGTATTAAATACCAAAGCAATGAAAAAAAATCTCCCACTCGTACACTCGCGTGAAGATATATTTGTACCCAAGTATTTTTCTACCCTTTGTTTCTTTTTCTACCTATTACTTAACATAACCTTAATATAACCTTATTTCCGAGGCCCATCTATTATTGACTAAGTTACACTGAAGTACGCTATTCCCAGATTCAAAGATTATTGTACCTTTTAATCTGAAAATAGGGCAGTTGTGGAATTATTATTAAGTTTGTGTATATCTTATGTTTTAGATTTATAATGTTACTGTTTGTTGTTCTTAAGTAAATAAAAAAAATAGAAACAACATAAAAATTATGACGCTAGGAAAAAATACAAGATGGATAGTAAAAGCGAAATATTTTAAGAAATTAATGAGAGGGAGAGTGTACAAAAAATATCAATTTAAATATTGTTTATTGTAGGACTCAAATGTGCGACGAATCGATTCGCGTAGATATTAAGGTAGTTGATAGTAGAAGGGTGAACGGTTGTGGGGTGAACGGGTGAAGCGTTGACAGATTCTAAGATCTACCTGATTACGTATATAGAATTTTAAAAGTCGAGCAGACTTTGGCAATAATCGCAACATAATAATTGTATATTTCAGATTTCAGAAATAATTAATAATATAAATAATATTTACATCTCTGCTAATCCTTTTGTTTTAACTAACCAAAAAAAAGTGTTCATAAACAAGAAGGGAGTGTGTATGGGATGAACGCGTGTCCTGTCTAGCCTAATGTGAACCCTGGAGTCTCACTTAAACTGGAAGGCTCCAGATAGCACTGGGATTGTAGACTTCTTCTTCTATAAAGTCTGACTGCAGAGGGTTTTAATGGGAAAAATTGTCGAAATTCAGGCTGGTGCCGTGAGATTATAGTGGGTTTTGTACTCTTGAAGTGCCGGGTCTCACAAATCCCACTAAGATCCCGGGAACGCGTAAATGCATTTACTGACGGGAAAAAAGCGTGTCTAGGAGTAGACCACTTACTCATCATATGCCTTTCAATTTTAATAAAATAACTTAGCTTCGGTAGGTAACAGTACCGTTGGGTTTTTCTACAAAATATAATACAGTGGAACCTCGATATCTCGAACCTCGGTTAGTCGTAATCCGCAATAATGGACAAAATTCTATAATTTTCCGCGGTATTCCAATGAATTAGACTTAGTAACTGGAACAAAATGTTATTTCCCAATGAGGCGTTGATAAGAATATATATTCTCTGTAACTCGAATTTCAAAAATGTGACTCCATAGTCATAATACCGCACTTTATAAGTCAAAGTTTAGCAAATAAATCCTATATATCTCGAAATTCTTGTAAACTCGATTTTTTTTAGCATTTCCCTTGACATTCGAGTTATCGAGCAGCAACTGTATTATGTAATACTAAATACTTACATGTCCCAAATGCATCACAGCATGAATGTAGGCGTCGTCTTTCTCAATCTTCCTGCGATATCTCTGCGCGGCTTCTGGGTCGTTCATGTTTATGTCCTTCGGCCAACCGCCCTCCACGTGGTTGATTCCAGACGTAGTGTACTCGGCTCTGAAAGGGAACTATTTATTATGTGCCCTTTGACCTACGGTTATGTTTCTTAACCAAATCTTAATTAATATATTTTGTGACGATCTATGATATATGCATTCATATTCCAAGTCTGAAATGATACCACGGACTCACAGAATAGTAAGTGTGAAACAATACTTGTACTGTTCACACTTGAAATTATGAAATTATAAAATTATGCCGCTTAAGTATCGTAAAAAGCCGGCAGCAGATCCAAAGCGCGGATTGTGACGCGGTTATCCATGGGCGGCGGTGTTCTCTTACAATATAGTTGTCTAGTTGCCTACACATACCTTACAGAATTCACCCAATGCTCGGACATGCTCTTTGTATTCTGCACAGCAACGTGAACCGGATTGCGAAGGATGTAGTGGCTGAACAAAGCCGGGTTGCTTGGTATGTCCACGATGAGCTTGGTTTCGTCATCTTCAAACAGCGTTTGGCGTCCGAAGTGCTTACGCCGCTTTGTATATTCGTAGGTGAATTCTGTTCTCTCTTGTTTGTCCATTATTACGCGAGCCGCGAGTAAAAGGTAAAACTGTTTAATCGATGCTTATGGCAACTAAGGACTCGGTTTTTATGATTTTAGTACAGATAAACTAGGGATTATTAAATATGTGTCTCGTATCTAAATTGTTTTAAAAACTTACCGTGAAGTGAAATGTATTGGGTCCGAATGTTAATATTGTTAACTATTTCGAATGTATAATAATAAATAAAATAAAATACATACTCTCTTTTTATTTTTTTTAAATAGTATAGCAGACAACGAAACAAGTCGGTCTCCTATATGGTAAGGGAAAACCGTTGCCCATGAACAACAGCGTCGCTGTCCGCGCATTGGTTCTCTTGCCGGCTTTTTACGCCACGTAAGCGACTTTTTTAGTTCCTTCGATATCCTCAGTCACTCTGCGAAACATAGATAAAGTAACATTTCAAGTTGAGTATTCTGTGAGCCCGTGTTATCACTTCAGACGAGTCAGCCCCACTAGCATGGCTCTCCCAAGGGTGTGACAGTATTAAGACACTCGACCGGCCATTATCAAGCCATTCCAGAGACCGAATAAATGATAATTTATAATTGTCCGGACCGGGATTCGAACCCGATACCTCTCGCTTCATAGTAGATATATTAAACCACTTAGGTACGAGTTTCTCAAAATATTATTTTTTACTTTCACTTCTGAACGTCATTGACTTTACTACCGGTTCAAAGCCTACTCAGACATTAGACTCAGAAATGAGTAAGATAAAGTTGGGTGTGAAGTCGAAATTTCTCACAGTAAATGCGTTTAATACTTACTTGATGACCCGGTTTGGGTACTGTGCAATTATGAACTCTCAGTAGTTCTTTCTCTCACCAATCTAGAGAAACTACTGCACTAAAAACAATATTGTCTTTCTTTGTAGTCAGATAAAAAGTAGCTTATACATCAAGACAGGATATCGGCTACCGCCATATCAAATGTGTAGGTATAATTATATTTGTATGTATATTTTTTAATTTCGATTCTTTTGATTCTTTAAAGTCTATCCAAAGGTTCCTGGAAGAGAGCTTTGAGCGAAAAGACCGCCCATTACTTCTCTTTTTGGTGTATTTTGTTATCTATTTTTTTCAATTTTAGTTTTTTGTGTACAATAAAGTGTCTATCTATCTATGTATATAATGTTTCGATAATGGGTGATGAATGTTTTGACTAAAAGTCACATACAATCTCTCCTCCTTTTTAATCAGTAAATAACTAAATCAAAAACTCATCAAACGTTGGTAACTTGCAAAATTATAATTTTATGACTTATGAGGTTGATGTGACCGATTCAAGTGAAGAGATAAAATGCAAAACAAAGCACAAAAATGAGAAATATATTCAGTATTATTTAGTACAGCGGTATAGGATCAGCCGGCGAGGCGCGTCTCAGCGACAGCACTATGACACGCGGCGGCGAGACGCCCAGCCGCACCGAACACTGCTCCAGCAGAATCCTCCAACGAATCGAGGCCCGGTCGTCGCTGCCCATGCATCTCAATTGATCGACCTATGTTCATTGGAATGAATTTGAAATTCATTTGATGATGAAATAAGATTCATAATATTCTAATCGTATCGAATATTGGAATGAAGCGAATGGCCTGTTGGTCAAAGAGCCCTGCCAGCCGTGGGCATGTGATATCACTCCGGTCGAAAAGACCCTGTTGAGTGCGTTAGCATAATCTTCAGTCTTAATCTTCCATAAAGAATTCTTAACATAGTAACAAAATAAATTTCAGAAACTTTACCTTATATCCGAAAATATCTTCCACGACGTTGAAAGGCATACGAGCCGTCAACTCGCCTGTGTGGTCCGCGAAACGCACGCGCAAGTCTTCCATGTTCACGTGCCTGGATTTTTTTATAGAAACATATGGAAATAATTTTATTGTTGTTTTGCTAATATTGTAGTGATAAATTTTATAATAAATAAATAATAAGGGGCATCGCTCGGATGTATGTCCCACCCCGATTGGTGTGGCGTAGGTATTAAGCATCCCGCTAGTGAATAAAACAGTACGTTCTTCAGCTCCCATCGCCCGCCTAACCTCTAAAGCTCGGTAGCTCTGAATATAGAAATAAGATAATGATAATCGCTTTCAACCATCAACCCACACTGGCAACTTATATTTTGATTATATATAACTATACCATATCTCTTACGTGTCGGATACCAGGTCTTCCAGATCAATATGCGTAAGTAGAGCATGCAGGGATGCGGAAAACGGCATCCCGGAGACCAGCTTGTCCCGAATCTGGGCCACGGATGCCGCGCTCACTCTCTCCCCGCTCCATGCAAACCAAGCGGCTGCTGCGCCACCAGCTAAATATAATGTCAAAATATAATCCTATAAGGCTAAATATAATGTCATGTCTCGAATGTCAAGGGAAATGTTAAAAAAATTGAGTTGAATGTGTTTTTGAGTTAACAAGAATTTCGAGATACATAGGATTTATTTGCTAAAACTTTGACTTGTAAAGGTGCGATTTATACGAATACTTTTTGCCTGTGGGTTTAAAGTTCAACAACAAAGCGACTTAGATTTATCGTACTCATTTCTTTATATAAATTTAAATGCACTAAAAATGTAACTCCAAGTAAGATGTCACAATATTTAATAATAAAACATTCGACTGAGTATCCTGTCTATTCTTTTCGTATCTGGGCGTGTTTGTGAATAATCTTGCATTTGAAAGACATTCATAAATATAAAATTATTTCTGTTGCATATCCTATTGCTGTCATATTTTAAATTTTTGTATTCGACTGACTTTTCTACCGATTTTGATTGAGGATCTACTTCTACCAAATTCAAGAAACCGTTTAAGAAGTGTATCAAAAGTAAGTATTGTCTTATTAACTAACAGCTGGTTTGATTGCGTATGTAGAGCCTGAGGGACTCCGCCTCCGAGGTATAAGGCTGGTGGGTGACCACAGTCCGGGAGCAGGTCTGCACGCGCACCGACCTGCTACGCCAGGATACGCGCGCGTCCGCCACGAACAACACGCTTTCTAGCGCATGCCATTCTTCAGCCCTACGTTAAAAAAATCTTATTTTTTTCCCTATAGTTTTTATTGCGAGTGAATTGTATGTATTTCCAAACCAATACGAGCTGGAGATCTTCGAAAAAAGAGCGTACATATCTCTTTAAGGGAGTCAACGCACCCGCGGCCGTCCAAGGGCTAGGGCTCGCATATCCTTGGTGAGCCTTCTGCTCGTTTGCTACCGCTTCCATAAAAACTATAATATTTTATAATCAATCATATGGTATGGTATGTTACCCGTATTAGTATTATGAAAGGGTAACTTTTGTGTGTTTTGTCACTTTGTAGCAGATAATCTCGGGATCTACTGAATTGTTCTTGAAAATTCTATTACCAATAAACAAAAACGAAGCTACGTTATTTGTGAATAAAATAGGTTATATATTAAAATGAAAGGGCCTTTTTTATTCAGTCATTTTAACTAAAGTCAAGCATATAGAGATAACACAATATTCGTATGTACAAGTAACAGAAAGATAAATTTTTAATAACGGTAGAAAAGTTTACCTTTGAATCGTTTCGATTTCAAATATATCCATGTAGAGAGAGGCTGGGGTTGTATTGTCGACGATCTCCACCGCACGAACTGACATATCATTTCCTAGGAACGGGATTAAAAATATTTAAAATGATTTTACAGTTAGTGCGTTAGCATTTTCTTCGGCATAGATCTCCCACAGGTACCTACTTGTACTGCGTTTCGTTGAGTGAGGATATTGGAGGCCCTTCAAATTATGCTGCTTAGGCGGCTTAAAATGTCAGCAACACAACCAAAGCGACACCTGTGGCGCGGTTGTCCATGGGCGGTGGCGTTCTCTTAACATATAGGAGACTCACCGGCTACGTTATCCGCTATACCTACCATAAAAAAATGAAATGGTGGGTAAGGCTTGTTTAACATCTTTTTGATGTGATTGTTTTGATTTATTTTTTGATGTGGCATTGACAACCTTTTACAATCAATTCGTTTTAATGGCGATTGCAATATTTTATTAACACTAAAATGGTAACAGAACTGGGGTCAGCTAGTAATAAAGTTTTTTTAAATTACCTGTTTTTGTTCTTATTGTTTTAGGTGGTTGTATAGATTTAACAACCACTAGTAAATCGACATAGACGTTGTCGCTTTGCTCTGAAAATAAATGGAAATCTTAACTTCAATATTTTTATTTATTGTTTTAACCGCATCTCCGGAAATTTGGAAAAAATTAAGTTTATAAAATATCAGCGTGAAGTACTTATACTTACTGTGTATAATTGCTTTACCTTAAAAGCACGCTTGTTCTAATGATCTGCGTCCTTATTTTTTTCTACCAACTATTAGAATATTCAGAGGAATAATTTTACTAATCATTTTTTTATTATAATTATTAATTTACCATTATTGTTGTTAGCACAAAAATCATCCGAATTACCTGAAAATTTCAACACTTCAGCTAGGCCGCAGTAGCCAGCGCTAGGCTTACTTGGAATATGAAGAAGTGGTAAAAAGGCTGAATGTGTGTCTCCAGCAAAAATGTTCACTTCAGATGTGCCTTCGTTGAGACTCAAATAGAATGGCGATGACACCTAAAAAATACGAAATTGTTAAGCAGCATCAGGATATAAATTTTTCTTTAGTAAAATATTTGATGATTAAAAAATATTTTCTTCTTCACGATATATATGACTTATCTGAGCTTATCGCAACTAATCGCTTAAACTTTATTTTATTATGTAAATATGTCATAAAATCGAAAAAAAGATATCATAAAATATTCTTTACATAACAAGTACTAACCTGCGGTTTGAAAGCGTCATTTTGTCCAGTCTTCACACAAATTTTTGGTGACAATATTTCCACTGAAATTTGTATTTAATGTAAAAATATAAGACGGAATAGAGAACAAAATTATAACTAATTTGTATTTTCAACTATCGTACCTACGTCACCCACTAAATATCGTTCATAGAATGTAATTACAAAATATTCGCTTCCCCAAACATCAGCATTTATTGTATCTACATCAGAATCTCTTAAGGTAAAGGACATAACTCCTCGTGGTTCACCATTTTTCTTTGTTCCAATCACTTTTGGTCTACTTTTAGCTATAATTATGCCGACAATTAAGGCATTGCTGACATTAATATTAAGATAATTTAAAGTCAATTTCTGAACACCGGCCATTGTAACAAATTATTGAATACAAGTTAATAGCTATAGAGTTTAGAGTTCGTAGTTTGCCGCTAAAATCATTTATTGGTTTTTGTTAACCACAGACTGTTTTAAATTTCTTTGGTCAAAAATAAGCCTCACAAATATCGGCATAATGTATACAGACTAAATCAAATTATTTGTTGATCCATGTTCTATGACTACAGATAAGGCTTATAATTTGATAGTTTACACTACGAATTACTTAACTGTGGTCTGTTAGTTGTGTCTAATCAAATAAAAGGCGCCAAATATTTTGAGATTATGTGAAAAATTATTTGTCACCATTGACTGTCAACTAAAGCACTATTCTAAAATAAAAAGAAGAATCTAAAACCTTTAGCGGTAGAATCAGTTTACACTGTAGGTACTTATGTTTCATATAATATTGAAAAGAAAGTTTCAATTTTCGAAATAGTTTGCAACTTCGTTAGAAAAGGAGTGCCAGTGAATATTTTGTTCTTTAAGTTAGAATTTTTAATTTTTTTTTATAAAACTAGAAGAATGATTTTGAAAATTCCAAAAATGGATTCATCTGATAATTTCAATACCCTTGAAATTGATAGACAGAGCGTAGAATACAAAGATTGCTCAAAACGCTTCTATGAAGTATCTCGAGATTACTCAAAACAGTATGCTCATATATATTCTGCAAGATTAAATACATTTAGAAATATTTTGACCCCTCTAGTTTATAAAAAGTGGTCAAATAAGTATAGTGTTTTAAAACTATGTGATTTGCGAGAGAAAGGAGAACCTTGTGTCATTATTGGTACAATTTTTAAATTGCAACAACTAAAGCCAAGTATTTTGAAGCAGCTTTCAGATCAGTTGGAAATTATACCACAACCAGCAAGGTATCTATTGTTTCCTCTTAGATTTTGACTATCATTTATAATTTATTCATATTATTTGCTCTATGGTCACAAATGATAAATTTAATTCTCACAAATTATGAACAATTAAAGATCTACTTTAACTTGCTTTTTCAGGAGTCATTTTGTACATGACAACGATACAGTTGTTCTAGAAGATGAGTTACAAAGAATCAAACTGTCAGGTGGCTGTATTGATGCTAATGAAGTTGTTACGGGAGTAGTTGTTGCTATCCTAGGTATGCAATTTTCATTAATTTATTGCAACATTTAAATTATTTGACTCAACATGAATAAAATTAAATCTTCTTAATATAAAACTAAGATATGTTTTTCATAATTGAATTTAATATGTCAAAATAGTGTAAAAAATTTTCATTTACAGTAAATTTTTATTATAATTTAAATAAGTTTACTGAAACCATTTCAATACAATTATTATTATACAATTTTGTTATGCCAATAGCATTGAATTTAATTTTAGCTACCAATAATTGGTCTAATTGTAATTTTTTTTTAAGGGGACAGCCTATGTCCAGAAATAATAATGATGATGATGATAATAATAATAGGTTTTGATAATTATGTTTCAGGTTCTGAAGAAGAGGATGGTGTATTCTCAGTACAGGATGTCTGTTGGCCTGGATGCAACATACAAAAGTCTTTACCTCAGCTCCTCAATGATAGGTAATCTGTATAATTAAAAAAATATATCCTCAAATTTAATTTTCTATTACAAATAATTAGTTTCAAGTTGCTTAACTGTTGATACATCAATTGGGAAATATACTTTGATAAGTTCAATCTCTACCAATTAATTATAAAATTATCAATGTAACCTCTGTACCAATGTACCAATGTAACCTGTAAACAGAAGTAACCTCCCCTGTAACTTTCATCCTAAAACCACTGCTGAATCAATGCTGATTAAATTTGAATTTGCTACTTTTTATTGAAAGAAACGTGGTTATAATAGGGGATGGAAGTTTATATGGCACTTCATTATTCTCAAATATTTTAAAAGACGACAAATAAATTTACATATTTTCATATTAATACTTATTTAACAACTGTTATTTACATTTCAGATTTATTGTTGTAATGTCTGGATTAAATTTGGCCTCCAAATCGGCTGATCATCTGTTTTCCTTAAATCTCTTTCTGGAATGGATATCTGGTTTTTGTGGAACATCTGAATATCAGGAAGAAATATCAAAAATTGTGAGAGTAATCATAGCAGGTAATTTCTTTTAAATGAAAAAGGGAAGCAAATGGCTCGCGATTGATCTAATCTTGAAATAACGACTATTTTTTTGTTAGAAATTAATTAGTTTCATCCATATGTACATTAATTAATAAAGTATATTTGTACTTTAATATGTAACTTAAAAAACTGCTGTACATTTTTTTAAATTCTCGGAGTGAGGAAACAATAGTAGGTGATAGTCATAAAACAAGTATGTTCCAGGAGGTGTATATGCAAAACAGACTAATGAAAGTCTACTCAATGAGACAGAAGTAATTGCAGCATCAGGAGATGTGGACTCATTCTGTGCAGCTGTCAGTGCTGCTGCACCGTTAGACTTGATGCCTGGTTGTAAAGATCCAGCAACAATAATGCTGCCACAGAAACCTTTTCATTATTGTAAGGATCAGCTGTAATTTTTTAACTGTAATGTAAAGTTCTGAGAAGTGTTGAAATAACATTTTTACAATTAGTGTTTAAAGGACCACATAAATATTATAAAATTTTATACTTTTTTTACACTTATCAAAGGAATTACTTTTTTGAATGGAATAATATTGTTGCATAGTGTATTTATCATAGAAGACAATATAGTAGATATAACATTTTTAATTATAAAGTTCTTAGCTATTCTAATATTTATTTTTTAGGTTTATTTCCAAAGGCAGTTGAATATAAATCATTTAACCGAGTCTCTAACCCCTATGAATGTGACATTGCTGGTAAGTTACATGTTTTATAAAATTGTAATAAAATCTGTATTTATATATAAAATGTTTATTAACAATAAAAATATAACTATATTACAAAATAAATGAATAAATGTTTACTTATAAATTTAGATTTTCAATTAGAAATTTAGTTTTTTTTTAATTTGGAATGGTATACCTTCACATTCTTTTATAATCTTATTGTCTTTAGGTTAAGTCTACAAATATTCACCCTTAAAATTATCCTAATTATAATATTATTCGGTATTTGGTAAGATCGCCGCCCATGAACAATCGCGCCACAGTCTTCGCATTGGTTGTTTTGCTTGCTTTTTAAAGGCCTCAGATATTCTCACTCTGCGAAACACCGTACCAAACAAACAAGTACCGTTTCACGCTGATTCTGTGAGCTCGTGGTATCACTTCGGACGAGCCGGCACAATTAGTGCGTCAGCATATGGCTCTCTCTCAAAGATTAACTTTCTTTGTTATGATTTAACAGTTTTATCACTGAGCCAATTTTGATGACAACAGAGATAGACTAATATTTTTTTAAATCTGGGATAAGACATTGGCTACTCAGAAGTCAAAAGCTAGCCGAAGGGTGGGAATTAAATAATGATATAGCATATTGTTATAGGTTTAACTTGTCTCGGATTATCCGGTGAGCCGGTAAAGGATATCATGAGATACAGTAAATTAGATAATGATATTGAAGTTATGAAGAAGACTCTTCAGTGGAGACATATTGCTCCGACATGTCCTGATACAGTACCCTGCATTCCTTGTTTAGACACTGACCCATTCACTATGTATGACTGTCCTAATATATATTTTAGTGGAAATGCTGGAGAGTTTTCAACAGAGCTATATGAGGGTGAGCGTAATTTTTAAGTCTTGAATACCTTTATTTTACTAGCAATCCTTACTACATAAGTGTATTTTTATGTATTTGGTTTTTAATTCTAATGTATGAAATAAAGATTACATAAGGGTCTCTTTAAAAATAATTTCAATATATTAATTTTAATACAGAAAAACTGAATGGATTTTTGATGTTTCAGGTGAAAGTGGACAAACAGTTCGCATAGTGAGTGTTCCAGACTTTTGTGATTCAAAGACAGTCGCTATTATAAATTTGTTTAATTTAGAATGTTACAGTATGACATTTTGTTAAGAAAATGTGAACTATTGTGAATTATATAATTAAATTATATTTTGAAATTAAAATTATAATAGCTTTTATAATGTTTATTTTTATTTATCTGAATATTAAATAGTATATATTAATATTATGAGATTTACATAAATTTGTGACTGGAAAATAGTTTCAAGTTCGAGCAATATTCGGTGGATTTTCTTTGAAAATAAAAATCTGTTATATTTTGATAGTCAAGTTTTATAATGCTCGGATAGCTTTAAAATTATCGAGGTTCTGTCAAATATCAAAAGTAATGACAGCTTTATTTTACTGTTTTCATAACCTGTCTCTGCCTATTACTCATCATGGACCACAACTAGAAACACGTATTATTTGTTTCTTCTCATAAATTTAATCCTCATGATGGGTTTCTAAGTTTTTAAAAGCTTTTGCACACCACAGTGTGATTTCACAAGTTATTTAAAATGTTGTGAGTATTAAAACTTCAATTATTCATTCGCAAGCAGTAAAATTAGATTCGCATTCCACTGTTACTTTCACAATACTTAGCGTCGTCTGCTAATTATTACCAACGCATAGTTTTAATGCTTTACACACATATTGTGATTACTTTAATAAGATAAATGGAATTGTTTTTCTCTGAATTCGACATCAATAGAATTTAATTGAAGCTATTCATAAATTAATTTCTGTGTATCCTCGTAGACTACGTAAGTAATGGTTTTATTAGTTTAAGAAATACCCAGATCATTGATTTCCTGTGCTTAATATAATGTTATTTTTGTAGCGTCATTGTTTAATCTTGAGTCACAGGTAAATACAGTGAGAATTCAGCGTATATATATATGTAAGAGCTTATGCCTATTTTCCATACGCAAAATAGGCGCTCAGACGTCGAATTGCGGAGAATAGCCCACTATACCAATGCCAATGCTAATTATGATAATGTAAAAGCATCATCATTAAGCATGTAACAAAATTACCCAGTCAGCATATACTTGGTTTTATGATTGCAAAATATTTTGAAATGCATAGATTGTACTTCAATTTGTCGACATGGCTCATTTTGTAATACAGCCTCAAGCCTTGATTTGCAAGTTTCAACTTTCATAGATAAGTCATGATTGTACTTTATATAATCACACATTTGGAATGTGATCTATGACATATTGAAGGACTAAAGTTTTGACTCAAACTTTATAGAAATAGCATTAAAAATAATTATTGAGTAGTTTATTTAATTAAAATAATTTTTTCTAATTAATTATTTATAGTTGAAGTTTTTTTAGAATTGCTTTACTCAAATGAGATATGAAAAACAACTGTTGTAAGATATAAAATCATTGCATTGGATTGTTAATTTATCGTCTTATGAAGAAATAACATTCCAAACTGATCTATTTAGTAAATAATAACAGAAATAGTATATATAATACAAGGTGTTATATATATGTTAGATAAGAATGTATGGTATATCTAGGAAGTCAATATGATAAGATAAGAAATGAAAACTATATATAATAGGTATATGACAGCACCATTTTAAGTTTTTTCACATTCTTAATACAAATTATTATTTTCAGTGCCAAAATGGCGTCTCCTCAGGACAGCTTTGTCCCTCACCTGCGATTATCATCATTATCAACGGACATCAACATCTCACCATTACCTTTTATTCCTTTATCTCTGGTAAGTTTTATGTCAATTTTTTTAAATTACTGTAGCTCAATCATTTAAAGCAGAAATTCCCAAAGACCACTTTGGGAAGTCCTTCCTGGGGTTCACTGGAGACGGGATCTTTTGTTGGTAAAGTAGAAATATAGTATGAGTAACATATTAATTTTTTCGTCATTGAAACTCTTAAAAATCTCTTCTTCACTGTTGTTCGAGATTGAGAATTTGATATTAATGTAGCTGCAGAAGGTTCTCCAGATCCAGCAACATTTTTAAAGTGATCTATGAAACAAAAGAATTTGGAAGCCATTGATTTAACATATTAAATATATAACGACGTTGATTATTTTAAAATTGTTATAGTATTTTAATGTTATTATTATATTGAAAGTCATAATATTTTATTTAAAATAAGATATAAAGTCAAAATAAAATACAAAGGCAGTTGAATGACAAATATAGATTCTACTACAATTTGACAAGGTGTTTGTGCTTAAAGAAATGACAAAAGAAAGAATATATAGCACAATTCATATTTACACTGTTTTATTTACAGCACTTAGGGAAATAAATAAAACATGTTTGTATGAGGAGTTACTAATTTCAAATTAACAATTATTTTACTATAAAATTACAATTTGTCTTAAACAATAATAACGTATTGATGGTGAAGACTTTTTATATATATAGAAGATTTAAGAAAAGTACCGCAAGCCATGTTTAGATAACCAAGTTGAAATTTTCAAGTATCAAAAAAACAACAGTAACTTTAAAAGAAATTATATTACGTTCAAAACTGTTTTAATTACTGAAGCGCCATAAAATTACGAAAGTATAATAAACCGCATATCGTTTGTGTATGGACAGATAAGCTTGTAGCGATCTAAAGAGGTTAAATGTTTATGTGAATTTTATTTCCTGTACTATTATTTATATCTATACTATTTATATGTATCTCGGCAGACGTTGTTCTGCCCGCTACACTACCCAGCGAGTCTGACTTACATGTTTCTATTAAATATTGTCACGTTTGCACAATACAATTATAAACTGTAATCTATGTCTTATTC
>DWCF01001374.1:0-31266 GCA_018230265.1 Delias oraia | reverse complement strand
GCTCTGCAATGGCTAGGGGTGTCCACGGGCGGAGGACCGCTTGCCCTAGGTGAGCCTCCTGCTCGTTTGCCACCGTTTTTATTTAAAAAAATAGAAACTCATCTATTTATTTGATTTAAAAATAATATTGTGGTAAGTAATACTTCAAAATTATAGAAAGATTTTGACGTTTTTCTTTAAAAAAACAATTGCAAAACACATGTGACCTTAGAGAAACAGGTGAATACTACGCACACGCCTTTAAAAATACAATTATAGGCTTTATTCATTACAACACAAGCTTTAAATTACTTAAAAATAATGAATGTCTTAAGTTTCCATAAGAATGACTTCTGTGGGAAGAAAGGAAATGATTAGTATTATCAAAATAATGGGGTTACAACCACCTGTCGATGGGGTGGTGTTAAGATTAGGTATTATTAACCGACCTTCAAAAAGAGAAGTCAATTTTTCACTTGTATATAGGACCTCCGACTTTATTACGGCTTACCTGTTACCCTGGACCTCTTGGGATCTGCGGATAACAGGTTAGTCGGAGTCATATTTGGTCCATACTTTGAGAGCCTCGTAACTAAGTGGTGTAATAAGTTTACCATGAAGCGAGAGGTATCAGGTTCGAATCACGGTCCGGACAATTATATATAGTTCTCTAGAAGGGCTTGACAGTTGTCGGGCGAGTGTGTTAATACTGTCGCACCCGTGGGAAGAATACTGAAGCATATGCGGACGCACTAATTGGGCTCGATCGTCCGAAGTGACACCAAGGGCTCACAGAATACTCAGCGTGAAATGTTAGTTATACTTGAAACGGTATCACTACTGTGCTTCGCTGCTTAAGTGAGGATATCGGAGGCGGTGTTCTCTTACCATATAGGAGACTCACCTGCTCCGTTGTTCGCTTAGCCATAAACATAGATGCTAATATAACAATAGAAAAATAAATTCCTTATATTTTTTTCGCTGTTTATTTTATTAAAAAATAATTTTAATTTATTGGAAAAAGGTTGGGAACCGGTATAGCATAACACAGTACAAGTATTCCAAGCCTGTGGTTATCAGAGGTAACAAGGTATTTTGTATTTAAAAAAAATCGAATTTTTAAGGTTGTTCAAAAAAGTTTTTATGTCCGTAACAGTGAAACTCTGTACCATTTAAAAACACAACAATGTAGCAATATTTCTCGAAGAAAGGCCAATAAGCCGCGGACGGCTGTGCGTGAGTGCTTTTTTGCAAACACTAAACGAACACTAGTTTAGAATTCAATGCATCGTTTATATCCTGTTACTTGAGCCTGTGCGCCAATAGAAGCTATAAACTTGGAACAGGATTTATCTGTCCATGTCACTGCCAAAATATGCACTAAAACACCGTAATATGTACAGTGAAAAAGCGTGAAACGGTACTTGTTCTGTGTTTCGCAGAGTGAGCGAGGATATAGGAGGCCCTTAAAAGCCGGCAACACAACCAGTGCGCGGACTGTGACGCGGTTGTACATGGGCGGCGGAAGGTGTCGATGGGTGATGGACCGCATACTAGGAGACCCCCTTGATAATAAACTTATCTCCAAATTTATCTTTAAAAAGGGAGATTTATGTGTATTTATACAGTCAACTGTATAATAATACTGCTACTACTTAATAAACTGTATAATAACTGTTAATACTTTTGAAAAAGATGTAATCAATGAATTAGATCTTTTTCGAAAGTATTCAAATTCAAAAATATATTAATAGGCTGAAAATATGCACGATTTAACAATAAATACATTCTTCACAAAGACAAACTTTGATATTTTGGACTCGTTCGGATTACCTTTGCTGAGAAGAACTGGCAAGAAACCAACCAACTTATAATTTCTTAATAAGTACTTCTTATAAGTTTTTAATGGTTTTTATGGTAGAGCGTTTAACGAAGCAGGTGGGTCTCTGATATAGTGAGAGAACACCGCCAGCCATGAACAACCGCGCCACAATTCGTGCATTAGTTGTGTTGTCGCCTTTTTACGTCACTTAAGCAGCTTTTTAAGACCTCTGATATTCTCACTCACTCAGCTAAACACAGTAGCAACACCGTTTCAAGTACAACTATCATTTCATGTATTCTGTAAGCCCGTGGTATCACTCCGGACGAGCCGGCATTTGTAGCAAATTTGTTACTTTTGTCTCGTTTTCGTAAAAACAAATGCATATTAGCAAGAGAGTGGCAGAATATTTAAGTAATTCTTTTAAGTAAACCAATGTTCATAAGTGCTGATAGAACGCTATTATCGCAACAAATGGTGAGGCAACTTTATCTGTAAAAGTTTTATTGCGGCGAAGGTGAGCTTTTAAAAGCAACTTAACGCCATAAGCCCAAGCAAACATATTGTAACACGTACTGGCCGTATTCTACTTTGTTTGTTTTATAATCTTTTTAAAATAACAAGAAAATTAAATTTCTATTTTTACAACACTTGTTAAATCAAACGCATGTATTATTTTTATGGCATAGCGGACAACAGAGCAGGCGGGTCCCTATATGGTAAGAGAACACCGCGAACAACCGTGCCACAGTGCCACAGTGCGTGGTTTGTTTGTATTGCTGACTTCTCCCTTCGTCTCCGATATCTTCACTCCCACAGCGAACAGTACAAGTACCGTTTTACGCTGAGTATTCTGTGAGCCCATGGTGTGTAGCTTCGAACGAGCCGGCCCAATTTGTGTGTCAGCATGGCTCGCACGGATGCAACAGTGTCAAAACACTCGCCAGGCCACAAGCCCTTCCAAAGCCCGAAATAGTGAAGTGTTTTTGTTCAGACTGGGATTCCAACCGGATACCATCGCTTCGTGGAAAGTTATTGATATGTTATTATGTTTGTATGGCCATGGTATCACTTCGGACGGGACTGAAGGCTACAAATAACTTTCGCATTAAAATAGGATAAGACGCCTTACATTATGGTACAAAAAACGCACGTCCAGATATTGTAGAACATTAAGATTGTGTTAATCTTATTACAAAGCGGGTTAAAAGCATGTCGGGTTATCAAAGGCGTCCCGCCCCTTTGATAACAACTTCTTATAAGCCTTGGTTTTCCGAAAACCAGATTAGACTGTGACAAGTTGTAGTTTTTAAAACAATCATAACATTCACTCGAACTTATATAAAGAACCAAAAGGAGGCTCGCAGCTAAACATTTTTTATTATCCTTTTGAATTCATTTTACACTGATTTAAAAAAAAATCCTGTTCAATAAATCCCGCTCTGCCTTACGTATTCAAATTCTTACTCAAATGAAAACATTAAGGCGATACAAATCATATTAATATCGCATTCCTACACCTGACGTGGCGAAAGCATTCGACACGAGTTCTTACGGCAATAAACATACTTAACGTAAATACATATAAAATTATCGGGCGATCGTATGTACATAATATTAAAACAAGCTAAATCAGGAAAATTAAATATTTATCATCTTCACCTGATTTAATCTATATCAACGCCATATTATGGTATTATTATGCATCATTTAAAAGTTTATTAATTACCGCATCACGTTCTGAGCTTCGGTTGTGTTGCCGCCTTTATACTCCGCGAGGTATAAGATTAGAGTTGTTGTTGATGTTGAGTACATGCTGGTGTTGTGTGAGCCCGTGGTATCCAAGCCCCGTGGACAGTTGTCCAAAAGATGCGCAAATTAGCAGGGCTCTTCTTCGGGATAATTGACAAATAAGTTGATATTCCTTAAGACCTTGACACAAAATGAGATTAGCTTGCGATTAAAGAAATCTTAAATTTCTTTAACTATGTTATATTTTATATTTAATCATAAGCATAGTTTAGGACGTTATAGGTTAGAATTATATAGTAAATAGTATTTTATACGTAGTATAGAATTCAGGGTCGCCGGTTTAAAAAAGTTAGCTTCAATCACTTCAGCACTAAATGCGTTTTTTCTATGCATATTTAGGATTTGCAAAACTAACATAACAACCGCGGTATGCCACAAGATGATAATAAAAGCAATTATTCTTTGATGTAGCGCAACATTTGATTCCTCTTTGCATTGCGAATACGGGCATTTCAAGAATGAAACTATAATATAAAAGTGAATCGCTGAATGTGTTTCTGAAGGCAAATTTCGTACAGATGAACCGTTTTGCTAATTGTTTTTTTAAACATTCCTTAAAATATGAGGCGATTTTTACGCAGAGAGGAATTTTAAAAATTACCTGAAATACTTTAAAACGAACACTTTTACACCCATATAAATTCTTATTAATACTTAAAAGTCATTTTTAACTTTAAATACATCTGATACAGATCAAATTATTAGTGAAGCAATTATTCGACTACAAAAAAGGAGAGTAATTATTTCTTTTTCTTTAGCGGATCTAAAGTGTTCATAATTGGACCTGCTGGTGTAAGTGCAGAAAGATATGTCTTTATACTGAACACTGTCTGTACATATACCGTTTCATACGTCTCATTTCAGGAATATGTCGTCATACAACTATCAATGATACCATGATTTTTAGCCCGCGGCCCTACAAAGACTGAGGGTGTCCATGGGCAGAGCACCCTTATCCTAGGGAAGTCTTCCGTTTGCCTCCGTATTTTTATACAAAAATATCATCATCATAATTCCAGCCGTAGGATGTGCATAGAGGTAGACATAGGCCTCCCCTCCGGACCTGTATGCATACTTGTCGGAGGTAACTTGCATCCAGTGTCTTCCGGTTACCTTTATACGGTCGTCTGTCCACCTTGTGGGTGGACGTCCAACGCTGTGCTTGCTGGTCCGTGACTTAATAAAAAAATATGAAACAAGCTAATTGATTGAAATTCCTTATAATATTAAGCAAATGAAAATCAGTTTTGCAAGCTGATAGCCGTAAAAGAATGTGTTGCCACCCTATCTCACGCTCAAGTGGCGCGAACTGAGTGACAAGTAATTTATCAAAATTGTCTCATTCGTTTCGGATCGTTCGCTTCGCGGTTGACGCCTTATTATGTTTATTTTTAAAAGCTGCCTGTGCATTTCTTAATCTCTGACACAAATGGATTTAACATATTTCGCGTGAGTTTTTATTTGTATAGCGGCCAGCGGAGCAGGTGGGTCTCCTATATGGTAAGAAAACATCACCGCGCATAGACAACCACGCTCTAGTCCGCACAATGGTTGTGTTGCCGGCTTTTTACGCCGCTTAAGCAGCATTTCTGAAGGTCCTCCGATATCCTCCCTAACTCAGCGAAACACAGTAGAGGTACCGTTTCAATTACAACTACCATTTGACCCTGAGTATTCTGTGAGCCCGTGGTATCACCTCGAACGAGCTGGCCCAATTAGTGCGGTAGCATATGTTTCAGTATGGCTTTCTCATGGTTGATTATAAATATAAAATTAGTATTAAATATATATAATAATAATAAAATCAGTATATAGTTTTAAACCTAGGTTTTGTTTTATACCTAGGTGACCCTCGCAGCTCATGTCAGTAGACAACGATCAATGTCAAGGATCAATCATAGATCTAGTCTTAGATCTCCTTATAAGCTAACGGTCATATTACTAGATCATATAATTCACGATGAATCAATTTTTATTGAAATAAGTACCTAGGGTTAAAAAAATTGTGACAACTTTCATTGAAACGCTGAAGTTAGTATGATTCCTCTAAATATAGGTTTTTTTAAATTATTAATTTCAATTAAATTAAGAAAACTAATGTGATGAAACACTGAAATTCGTTTTTTTTAAATTACTTAATTCAAAGAAAAAGCGCTTAAATTTTAAGTCCTCATTGATAAGATATCAAAGTTCAAACAAGCATAGGTGAATCGTCATTAAAAATTTAAGAAGTTGATTAGTTACGACTTACGAGATTTTTATGATACAACCGCCCATGGACAACCGCACAATCCCAGCTTTGGCTGTGTAGTCGTTGTGTTTAAGCGGCAAGGTAAATTTAGTGGGCATCCAGTATCGCCGTTGATTGAATTGAGCGAAACAGTAAAACTATTTCTAATAGTATTCTGTGAGCCCGTGGTTATCACACATCAGCCACAGTCGGCCCATTTAGTTAAGCAGCATTTGCTTTAGTATGACTGTACGTGGGAGAGCCATGCTGGACCATATGCTGACGCACCAAGTGGGCCAGCTCGTCCGAAGTGATATCACGGGCTCACAGAATACTTAGCGTGAAACGGTACTTCTACTGTGTTTCGCTGAGTGAGGATATCGGGGAATTTAAAAATGCCGCTGAAGGGGCGTAAAAAGCCGGCAACACAATCAGTGCGCAGACTATAGCGCGGTTGTTCATTGTCGGCGGTGTTCTCTTACCTTATAGGACTTCCACCTGCTCCGTTGCCCGCTGTAGAATAAAAAAAATATAATATAATTTGCGGAATCTCAATAATTCAACTAAAAGAATATTAATTGAAATAATCACAAAAATGTCAATGCAACACAACGAAATATTTGTGGGCAAAATAGGGACGATGTCCACGATTCAAAGGCAGGACGCTGAGAGAGTGTGCGAAGCTGGGTCGCGCTGGCTCTCAATAAACAGGCCGGTGGCGGGATAGCATGTGTCGAAATCAGAGACGGCGGCTAGCTTCTAACAATATATAAACTAAATTTAAAAAAAACATGATATCGAATCAGGGATTCCGCAATAAAAGACAAATATAGCATTCAAATTTAATGTCATGAAGTGTACACGATTTCCATGTTTCTTCATTGTTGTGTCTGAATAAAATCCTAAGGTGTTTAAAATAAATTTGGCATTTGGCACCCGTTGCCATGGTAATGTGATCGCGACAGCATAGCTACGCTCGCACCCTTACCGGAACACTTTAATAATGCGTGAAGTTCAAGGGTCTGTTAGTGAACTTTCTCAACATTTGTTTGTGTGTCAAGTACTAACGTCCTTTCATGTCGCCTATATTTGCTCAATCAAATGATTCGTTTGGAGCGGAATTTTATAACACCGAATGTCAGCAATAACTCTTTTTGTATGGTGTAGTGGTCAATGGAATAGGAGGGTCTCGTATATGGTCAGAGAACACTGCCGCCCATGGACACCGCGCCATACTCCCCGTTTTGGTTGTATTGCTGGCATTTTACGCCGCTATTCAAAATGTATTTCGCTGTATGAGCGACAATACGTATATTGTATTGTATTATATTTATATTGTATATTGGGTCGTAACCCATCAAATTATACCGGCATAAAGAGTTGTCAAATACCTAAACGCGGAAAATGGCGTGGTTGACCATGGGCGTCGGTGATATCATCAAGAAGATGCGCCTATTTCCTCGTGTGTTATTTGTGTGGCTCCGGGATCGATTAAACAAAACTCATTCGAAAAATAAACTAATTAATTAATTATAAGTCATTAAAACTGTATACAAATATCTAGTAGGCAAAACAAATAAATTAGCAATTCTCTTTGAAGAATGGATAATATTAGAACGGACACTTTTTGACTTGGATAGACTATTTATCTACCAACAACGCACCCTCGGACTAGCATAAGCTGATATTCCCCGAGAGGCAAATAATATAAACTCAGATGGTAGGGCTCTGTGTAGGGACCGTGATAACAACCTCTTCCGCCGGATACGAAGGCGAGGACCCAGCTACGTCGTTGGCGACGGGGTGTGTCTGGACTCACCCCGCTGTTCTTCCGACCCGCTGTTCAGGCGGCCCATGAACCCTCGGCGGCCCAAGCCGAGGTCCGTGTCTAGCACGAGGGGCCCTTGCGCCATTCGCGGCTTAAAATCAAATCCACAGCGAGCCCCAAGCACCGATTTAAGCTGTAAAAGTCGTATTGCCGGCAGCAGATAGCTCTTTCAAAAAAAAAGCGGGCCCACAAGGGTCGAGGCTGTGCATGTGCGTAGAACCAATTATCCCTGTTCGTTTTCCTCTGTTTTCATAATAAACAAACCTCTTTTTGGGTTGGATAACCCATGTAAGAAGCCTGTATGAGGTATGACGTAATGAATAAATAAAACCAGAACACATCTATAAGTATTTTAAAAGTCCTCGGTCACATCCATTTGGTTACAAAACAACGGAACAGAATTGATAGCAGCTATCACATCCGGTCAATATGCCCAAATATATCAACGATTCTTTCTTTTCTCCTATTTCAACAGTACGGGCATATTTGTCTGTAGCGTTAGTCTAAGTTATTTATTTTTATTCTTAGTTATATATTTCGATTTGTGCTATATACTTTGGTTTGAGCTGCTTACTTTAGTTCTGAGCGAAATAGTTTTTGATCTCCGATATTACTTAGTGATATAAATATATTTTTATTATATATATTATTATACATTGATCTGAACTATTTACTTTAGATCTCAGCTATATACTTTGAATCTAAATTAATAATACATAATACTTTTATAATGACACTAATAATATAATTACTCTAAAAATGTCTGTCATGAACCCGTAACATTATTCTAATTTTAAATAAACATTCATAATGAAGTTTCCACAATGACTGATCTTTTACACAGTTTTAATATAACTCAAGGAAAAATGGCATCAAACCAATTCAGTTATTAAGTTCATCTACTGATCTCATATGTGAGCGTTTTATTCCTATGTGACATTAAGATTAGACTTTTTCATATGATATCTTTTTTTTATTCTATAGCGGACAAAGCAGCAGGTGGTTCTCCTATATGGTAAGAGAACACCGCCACCATTGATCGTTTCTGTGAGGCGACGATTTGAAATAATTAAATCAAGAAGTATATAGTTACGTAAACCACAATATTGTTATGAACGGAAATGGAGAATTGTACTTAAAATACATACCGATACACTGACTCACTTTTATTAATATGCTGTTATTTAATTATTTAAAGTTATTGGTGTAACTTATCGATGGCGCTGACCATGAACTCCGAAACTGTTACATGTTTATATTTGTAGACGTCAAGGAAAAGAAAATATTAAATTAGTTTATTTCTTCACCAATAAGAAGAAAGCTGTATTGTTTGTGGTTACCGTTTTGAGAATATGTATCTTTTTAATATATCTCTTTTTATTGTATAGCGGACACCGGCGCAGGTGGGTCTCGTAATTGGTAAGAGAACACCACTGTCCACGAACAACCGCGTATGGTTGTGTTGCCGGTTTTTTATGCTGCTTAAGCGGCCTTTATAAGGGCCTCTTAAATCCTCACTCTCTGCGTACAGTACAACTAGTAAAAGTACCGTTTCACGCTGAGTATTCTGTGACTGTTAATAAATGTTTCTTCGTTTAGTACGTTGTGACGCTTTGGGGCATCGCGGCAATACCTTAGGGGTGTGGCAAGGCGATTTGAGCCTCGATTTCAGAAACTGCTCGGAAAAGCAAGCATTATTCCTATTACTAACCTCAAACAAGTGAAATAATATTTAATATGTCTCTTCGTTTATATTTTTGTTTTGTACGTATTTTGTAATAAAAAATATTAGGTTAACTTTTATTTTTTTTATTTCGAGTACAATAGGTAGTTTCCATTATGTGGGAAGGGTATCGCAAGAATAATACCAGTTCTATAGGGCGTCAGTGCAAATAACTTTGGAAACAACTATACTATACCACAAAAAAGGGAACACAACATTTTTTCCGAAAACTGCTCATAGTTTTCTATGGGCTTTAGTGAAATGTATTTCAATTAAGAATGAAACGATACAAAATCATTAACCGTTCAGACATCGATCGAAAGACGGTTAACCTTCGAAGGTTCAGCGCGAGTTCCGTGAAATCCGATCGTATTTATCTAGTACTAATTGAAAGATCAATCAGCGTTCATTCCGCCATTGCCGGTTGCTAGGCAACGCTGACAGATGATACCAATGCTTTATTGATGGAGCGGCTTCTGCGACCGCTTGGAGATATGGAGCTATAGGATTATTTATAATGAAGGTAATGTAACGATATTAATTCACTTCAGAGTATTTGTTATATATTGTATCACACGGAATACTCATCGTGAAATGGTAGTGGTACTTGAAACAGTACCTACTCATACTGTGTTTCGCTGAGTGAGTGAGGATTTCGGAGGGCCTTGAAATTATGTCGCTTGAGCGCCGTAAAGAGCCGGCACTAATTACACCGCAATAAGCACTGTATGTATGTTGACGGCTTGTTTCCGCCGCTTAAGCGGCATAACGTAGTGGACCTCCAGTATTCTCATTTCTCACTCAGCGAAACAGTTCTAGTAAGATTTCACGCTGGTATTCTTTAAGCGTGTGGTATTGCTCTGGACAAACATTATAATATAATTTATAAGACTAAGACCCGTTTTTGAGTGTTCCTAAATTTAATCTACCCGAATGAGGATTAATTTAATTTTATGCATCAGTCTCGACGAGTTCGGACGCTCATTTGAAATCGATCCGAAAACTAACAATCTCTCATTATGCCTATTCACTATTTAACAATAAACCAAACAAAATCATAGCAAATGGTATTACTTAACAAAATGTCATATAATCCCATCAAAATCATACATAATTACACTTTAAAGCCTTATATTAAGAGCTATAATACTTTGATAAGTGATTAAAATCGGATGAATGCATAAAAGTCATTGTGAATTCTTCCGTATGACAAAGGTAATGTCAAACAATAAATTTTGGACTTTGGCCCTTTGTAATATGGTTTTAATTAGTTAAGTTTAATGAGCTGAGCCCGTTATGATTAGGTCATGCATAAAACTAATGATAACACTTTTAATTTACATTATTATTTGCTTGGGCGTTTACTTTGAAGAAATTTAGGGTGAAATGTAGTAAATAATAAATAAAATATTTTTTTTCTTGATAATCCAAATTATCGATTTCTCCGTGAATCAAATACAAGATGATAAACTTAGTCTAAGACTACACTGTTCACGAAATCGATAACTGCCAACAAACTTAAAGGTTTCCATCTCCATATTGCAATGAGCAGAAGGCTTATCTGAAATAAGCGGTCTTTGGCCCATGGACATCCCTAGCCACTGCTCGGCCACGTATGCGCAGTCGGTCTTTCATCTCTCTTTAAAGGTCCGCAAGTCGTATTGGTTTGGAAATACTTGTGCAGGCAGCTGATTCCATAAACTAGCGGTGCGCAGCACAAAATGCCTAAAAACATGCTCACTTGTGGAGCGATAAACCGTAAATTCATTATTTATGTAACATTTCTATTTATTTAGTTTAGCTAGATTCTGTGGGAAAAAAATCATTTATATGTGAAGATATTATGGATACACACTAATACGGTTTGTCCAAAGTGATGCCACGGGCGCCCAGAATACTCAGTGTGAAATAATAGTTGTACTTGAAGCGGTACTTTTGCTGAGTTTCGCTGAGTGGCTGGGGATATCAGACGTCCCTAAAAATACTTAAGCGGTATAAAAACCCGGCAACAGCTAATGCGTAGATTATGGTACGGTTGTCCATGAGCGGCGTTGTTCTCTAACCATATAGGAGATCCACCTGCTGCGTTGTCCGCTATAGCATAAAAAATTCTTAGTGATCAAATGCATAAAAAGAATTTCTGAACTAGAAATCGTAGTACCGGATATTCGCTTTGACTATTCAACTTATTTATATATAAATTATGACAGCACATAGATCAACACATGACTCATACGTAGTTTTGTATTACATTATATATTATATGATATATGAGATCAAAGTTGGATCAAAGCGAGAATTTTATTTATGTCCACTTGAAGAATAATCAATTTCATATGGAATTTGATGGATTATTATTTGAATCTTCTAAATACTAATTGTTACATCATGCCTTGCTTGAACAAAAGTAGCCGATCGATAGTTTTCTACCGTGATGCAATAGGTACCTGGTTCGATGCCCGGTTCGGATGGGTTTGTAGTTTAATTTGTAGATGATATAAGTTTAGGTGATAACGGCCAAGTTTAAAACTGTCACCCCAAAAGAGAGTCCTGCTAATGCACTAATTGGACCGATTTGTTCAGAGTGGTACCACGGGTTACAGTATACTTCATTACATAATACCAGCGTAAAAAATACCGGCGATCAGAAAGTTTAGCTTTCCATTTAAGTAGTGAAAAAAGCCGACAACACAATCAAAGCTCCGGCTTAGGGAACGGTTGTGTTACCGGTTATGTTTTCATTATAATTATTTATTTAATGAATTTATGATTATCTTTTCTACATAATACAGATTTTCGATTAAAATATCCTAAAGCTTTTAGGATATTTTAATATTAAATGTCCGGAGTGATACTTTGATTGAATGATTGTTTATTTGTATGTTATTTTTAACGACAAACACTTTTGCCCTAACTTATAAACTCTTAATTCCATAGCGGAAAACGGAGCAGGTGGGTCTCCTATATGGTAAGGGAACAACGCCGCCTCTGGACAACCACGCCACAGTCCACGCAGTGGTTGTGTTGCCAGCTTTTTACGACACTTAAGCGGCTCACTTTTAAAACCTCCGATATCCTCATTCACTTAGCGAAATACACTACCAGTACCGTTTCACTCTGATTATTCTGTGAGCCCGTTGTATCACTTCAGACGAGCCGGCATAATAAGTGTGTCAGCATGGCTCTCCCACGGGTGTGACAGTATTAAAGCATTCGCCCGACCACTGTCAAGCCCTTCCAGAGACCAACTAAATTATAAATTAAATTATAATTGTCCGGACCGGGATTCGAACCCGATACCTCTCGCTTCATGGTACTTTTTTAAAATCATTAAGCTACGAGACTCTCAAAATGTGTAAAACTATCATTGTAAACAATAAAATATTGAACTTTGCGAGCAAGTGAAAGTCCAAAACAATGAAAGAAACTCGAGACAAGCAAAGCCTCCGCCGATATGAAACATTCAAATTGACGAAATTATAGACGCTAAACACAGTATTTTCTATTGTATGCAGATGTTGCTAATTATATAGCGGTGTCATATTGTAACACTTCCATTACATTTGCAATTACCACACTTGATTTTACTATTATTATCTTTATTTTCAGGGGAACCTTCTGACCACCTGCTGCCGAAGTTCATTATCAAACATCGAGGCAGAATTCAAAGTTTCATCCGTTTCTCTTCGATATTTGTCGTTCCAAAATTGAGCGTTTTTGGAGTCATTCCCACCAAAATGGAATCTACGGCCAGCAGATTTCTAAAGCCTTACGACATGAGGATTTTCAAAAAGCATACCCATCCCTAAAAGGAAAAGCGCCCATGCAGAGGCTATACAGGCCATGGCAAGGCTCGCTTATTTCAGGTGAACCTTTTCACCGTTTTCCTCGAGATTTTCATAAAAACTAAAGAACATACTATAAGTCGCTGCTTTAGTTACAATATGTATTTTTTAGCATTTTTACATTAGTATTTCATACAAGCAAAAACACTTATTTAAAATTATTTAAAAGTATATACCGATACAGCCACCCCATGGAAAGACAATCTCATGAATAGCAATAGGTCGACGTCTTTGGGGAAAGCCTATGTCCAGCAGTGGACTTGATAAGCTGATGATGATATACCCATTGGGTATTATTAAATTCGGTACTAATTTGAATACATATACATATATTGAATACATAATATACCTACTAATGTTATATTTGCGTAAGTAATGGGTAAATACTGTCTGTACCACGAAAATCTATTCATATCTTATTTTTATGACAATTGGGTATTTACTTAAAACCAGGTTCAGGGTGTGATAATAAATTTAAAATTGTTTCTCTGAAATAGACAGTGACAGCCCTAAGCGAGGCAACACTTGAAATTCTTAAATACTTATTTCTTTAGATATATATATTTTTATTATATAGCGGATAACGGAGAAGGTAGGTCTCCTATATGGTAAGAAAACACCACCGCTCATGGACAACCACGCCATAGCCTGCGCATTAGTTGTGCGGCTTTTAACATTTTTAAGACGTTTAAGCGACATTTTTAAGAGCCTCCGATATCATCACTCACTCAGCGAAACATAATAGAAGTACCGTTAGAAGTACAACTAGCATTTCACGTTGAGTATTCTGTGAGCCCGTGGTATCATTTCGGACGAGAAGGACCATTCAGTGCGTCAGCATTTGCTTCAGCGTGGCTCTCACACACTAGGGAGGCAGAGGCAGGGAATAACTAATTTCAACTTATACTAATAGGTAATAAAATATTAAAAGGCGTCTTAAACTTTATTAGTGCATTTCTACTGATAGTAAAATCTGTGCTTTATGCTTCGGTTACGACGCTCGAAATAGGTTTTATATGTTTGTATTTTTATTTTCACCTGTTGTTCCGAGCGAGCTGTACAAGCAAATTACCATGCATCGGAAGAAAGATAACAAGCCCAGGTGTTTATCTAACAGACGCAGCTAATCTTAAGTATTATGTTAAATGAAATTGAAGACAATGTTAAAAGAATATGAACGAAGAAAATATCGTGAGATCTTTAAAGACCGAATAAAATGTAAATTTAATTTATCATTGTTGGAAGGGATTGGCAGTGGCTGTGCTGTGCGAGTGTCTTAAGTCTTAACATTGTCTTATCCGTGAGAATGCAATGATGACGTATCAATTGGCTCAGCTCTTTCGGAATGATACCGCAGTCTCAAATGGTTTCTTTGTCACACCTTTGCTGAGTGGATGTGAAAACCTCGTTAAATTCAATCGCTTAAGCGCCGTATAAAAGCCGGCAACACAACTAAGCCCAGCACTGTGGTATGGTCGTTCATGGTGGACTTTATTTCTTAACATTATTACCATATGATCGATCTCTTACCATCGTCGACACATCCTAATATGTTAAACAGTTAAAGATAGGCATTGAACCTATGCAGTCTAGGGATCTAAGGTGGTTTCTTAGCATTCCATTTGGTTTTTGAAACAAAATGTTTAGCCTTGTAGCTAAGTGGTTTAGAAGGTCTACCCTGAAACCCGGTCCGGACTATTAGCTAGACAGTGGCCGGGAGAGTGTCTTAATACCGTCACACCATTGAGGGAACGTTGCTGAATCAGCCTGAAATAATAGTTTTACTTGAAAAGGTCCCTCTACAGTGTTTCGCTAAGTGAGTGAGGATATCGTTGGCCTCTTCAAATTCACCTAAGTGGCGGATAAAGCCGGCAACACAACCATTGCGCGGCTTGTGGCGCGGGTGTGACTTATTAACGAATTAGTAATAACCGTTAAGTGTATCGTGAGAATGCATTTTATGTGTACAAGTTGATTTCCTATCGGTATCTGTGTTATTGTATTAGTTGGAACGTCTTTTTACGACGATCTCTAACGGAACAACGCGAACGATTGCTGAGAAATCAGAATTTTATGCCTTTTCACGACTCAGTTATTTCATGCGATATTATTTTATACTAGCGGCGAATATTGATAGATAAATGTTTGAATTGTGGCTGAGAGGTCTTGTAAACCACTGAGACACAATTAGTACTGGGTTCGATCCACGTCGGAATAGAATTCATTTTTTTTATAGTAATAATGGCAAACTAGCTCAGGCAACTTGGAGACCTTCAAAATAAGAGAGTAAAGCATTTGCGGCCCACCAAAGGTATCTATGGGCGGAAGACCGCTTATCCTAAATGGGCCTCGTGATCGTTTGCCTTTGTTTTGATAAAAAAAGATATTCTACAGAAACATTTCCCACACGCAATCAAGAATGCCATTCGAAGTTTGAGGAAAACCGATAATTAAATTAGCGTGATGAGTTTGAGACGAATGTTGGCAGATAAAACGCACTGAATTCACTTTCGTTTACGTCACGGACGACCATCGCGGCATGTGCGTCGAGTCCCGGTAAATCTAATCCAACGATCTTCATACGAACGCAACGTTTTTATCGTCTATAGTAGTGGTTCCCAAGTTCTTTCAAAATTTTGACTAAATGTGATGGGCTCCGAGTGTTCTTCAAGATAAGAGTTTCAATGACAAATTAATACTTTTCGAAACATAGGTTAGATTTGATTACTCGGTAGGGTTAATTAAGTGATAATAAAATTTAAGGCAATATTTTAGTTCTTCACTATTGAAACCATTTCCATGCACCCCCACTTACTATTGCAGACCCCTATTTTTTGTCACCCCCATTGTAGACTTCGTCGATTCTCCCATCGACCTCTGGGGATTCATCTGGACCACTTTGGGAATTAGTGTTGTGGAGCATAGCCATAAAGCACCTGTGTTCCGCAAAGTTTATGTATGCAAGGTACATCTAAGGAAAGTTAAATTTTTAAAGATACACCTCAAACAAATAAAACATCTTATGTAATTAATAATTATTAAACACGTCCGTCTTGAGGAAGACATAATGAAATTTATTAATTATAATATTAAAAGGGATTAGTTAAGTTATATCGCTATTGATGGAAACTATTGACAACTTATGTTAATTCAAAACGGTACCTGTATCTCACTAATTAGAGCAGCTACAAAAAAATCTGAGGTAGATTTAAAATCAGCGAACCCAAATTAGTAAACAACGGTAGAAAAAAACGTTTGATTCTATTTTTCTGTGTACAAAAGTGTCAACACTTTTTATTATATACCAAAACATCGAAACAAAATTCTCTCGCTCGTGTGCTCGCTTCAATATATATTTTTCATACCGATATATTATTTAACATACGTTTATAAGACAGCCTTATTTACCGAGGCACATATATTAACGATCAAGGTACACACTTTGCGGAACACTGCCATAGAGCTCTTCCAAGTACACGCCAACGTATCTTGAAATCTCAAACGTCACGAAAATATATGAATCATGTTACTCAAACGGCTGCAATGACTCTGTATCAAGTGGTTAAAAACATTAATTAAAGATACAAGCATCGGAAAGCTCTATGCGCAAGTTTATCCATTCATACGAACGACAAACACAAGTGCCTGAGCCACTAACAAAATAAGCCGCAACGTGCATTTAAAATTGAACCCTCTTCAGTCGAGTTAGAGTTAGTGTATGATAGAGAATTAGATAGCGCTGCACATGGGGTAATAGTAAACAGCGAAGAGAAACGCCGGCGCAAGCGCAGCCCAGTCAGTCGCTGATATTTCATCGCAGAGTTGATACGTCGCGCCCGCGCAGCCGAACTGCGATCTCGATCGAAAAGTACGAAAACAATTCGAGTGACATTGGGGTGAATTTAATGTTCAGTGAGTTGATTTAACTGTGATTTGTGTATTGTTGAAACTGCGGTGAGTGAATTTTGAATTTTGCATTTGAATGCTAAGCATTTGCCGGGAGGTCTTTTTGCCCAGATTCACTTTCATCTCGCTGTTTTATTTACATCAGCTAATTGAGGATCAGTTAAGGCGTTAACGTTGGTAATAAAATTTTACGAGTTTAAACGAGAAGTTTTATCTTGGGACGTCGAACGTTGTACTTGAACTTCTATTTTGTTTACAGTATTTTATCGTTGGGCATATGGGAATTGGCGATAACCTATCGTTTAATAAACTCAGGAGTCAACTCAGCCTCTATGAACTACTAGTCGGCGTTCTTAACCACTTTAATTTTGAAAACTTTCTCTGCGACAAATATCAAGCCTTACGGCGTGATTTGTGCTCGTATCTTTAGCTTCCTTGTATGAATTATCCACTATATGTTAGTTTTCTAATATAATATAAACTTATCTGTCGCGGTGGTTTTTTATAGTATAGTGGAACACGGAGCAGGTGGGTCTCCTATATGGTAAGAGAACACCGCCGCTTATGAACAACTACGCCGCAGTCCGCGCATTGCTTGTGTTGTCGGCTTTCTACACCACTTAAGAGGCATTTTTAAAGGCCTCCGATATTCTCACTCACTCAGCGAAACACAGTAGAAGCACCATTTCTAGTATTACTGCCATTTCACGTTCAGTATTCTGTGAGCCCGTAGTATCACTTCGGACGAGCCGGCCCAATTAGTGCGCCAACATATAAGTGATGAAAGCATATATGGAGATGGCGACGTGTTTTCAACATGACTCTCCAACGGATGCAAAAAATATATAATATATATCTATATATAAAATTAATAAAGTCAGTTTACTGATTGTATCTAAGGAATATCTTTAAATAAGTAAAATATATCGTTAGATATTAATCTTTATAATAATGGAGTTCGATCACCGGTTCGAAAAATATTTATTTGGTTTTGGAAGACACTGGCGAGTGTCTTACTAGTAGAGTAACCATGCTGACGCACTAATTAAAGCATGATGGTATCACGGGCTCATTGAAAACCAGCGTGAAAATTTTTTACTGTCTTTCACGAGTGAGAATATTGGAGTTATACTACTCAAGTTGCGTAAAAAGCCTGCAACACAATTATGAGCGACGTGTTCTCTTACAATAAGAGAGGTCTGCTCCGTTTGCCGTTATACAAAAAAAAATTATTGTTCATAAATAAAATATCAATTTGTAAAGTATTTTTAGGAATGTTGATGAATATTTATATAATAATTAATGTGATTGTTATCGCCGCAAACCTAGAGATCTGTTCCTTGTTATTGTCGCGAAGAGATTAAAGATAACTATTTAATCACAAGATAAACTCTGACAATGATAAGATATGTTTTGCGACGCTCATTATAATTTATAAAGGCCGTAATAAAAATTCGAAAATACCAATGAGAAATAATAATTTATAAGCGCAGAGTGGCATGGTAAGAGTATTGATCTGTACATGATAATAAAATAAAACAAAAATAGTATAATAATAATAATTAAAATATAATATATATGATAATAGAATATCAACGCCGTTCATAGACAACTGCGAAATAATTTGCGCTTGCTGTGTTGATCGGTATTTCATTAGACTGATATGTACACTCACTCGGCGAAACAAAGTACAAGTATCGCTTTACGCTGGTATTCAATTAGCCTATGGTATCACTTCGGACGTGCCGGTCTAATTAGTGCGTCGGAATGGCTTTCCCGCGGGTAAACTTGATAAGTCGCTCGCCAAGACACTGTCAAACTCTGCCAAAGACCGAATAAATTATAATTTTTTTTATTAGGTCTGGGAATCGAATCCTCTTGCTTCGTGGTAGGCTTATAAGACCACTCAAGGTACGAGCCTCTCAAAATCTTAAATACGCATTTCAAATGTATTAAACTACCATTATCACTAAAGAATCACTAAAGAAACAATCAATAAAGAAATTCCTATACCTGGGATTGTATTTTTGTTTACATGCTTGTAAATGTATGAACTAACTCTGAATCTAATTTATCCTTTCTGGGAGTATAATCATAGAAAATTCCACATACTATTATATTACCACTTTTACATCTGTTATAAGTACATATATTTATTACAGCGCTGGGTACGCAACCAACCGGGGTTTAATTATGAATCCTCAGCAATCCATAGGCCCACTACACCTGAAAACCTTAACTTTATTCGGATAAGAGGTAGTGTATATGCTTTTCCTGGTTCAAATCTACCCACCAGTTCTCAGCCAAGTCAGTTCCACCATTATTGAGTTATAATTAGTGTAACTAACACGATTTTCTTTTATATATTTTACAGTACGTTTGTGTGAGAAAATAAATCAAAAATGATTTATGTAAATCTTACCAGGACAACAAACAATAAATTAAAACATTAGTAAATATAAAAATTACGAAGGTAAGCTATTGAATTACTATAAAGATATCAAAAATACCAGAGATAAGCCCAATATTATGTATTCTTACGTATTATGAATCGGTAGTCATTCTTTCAAATTCTTTTAAATTTATAACTCTTCTTTGCCTATTTGAAACACATTAACTATTTAATAACAAATCGAAAAGGATAGTCAACTACCAGATCCTTTGCGATCAGCTTGACTCTTTGGCATTGAGAAGAGATGTTAATTCGCTTAGCATCTTCTACCGCATTTATAACGGGGAATGTTCGGAGGCGCCGTTTGGATTGATACCTGCTGCTGAATTTCATCATCGAACGTCGAGGTAGAATATCATTTCATCTGTATCAACTCAATGTTTGTCGGTCCACAACTGAGCGTTTGAGGCATTTTGTGCCACGCACCACCTCTCCGTGGAAACAGCTGCTTGCAGAGGTATTTCCAAACCTTAGAGTACACCAAACAAGAGCGTATGTGTCCCTAAAAATCACGCGGCGCGCCCGCGGCCTTGCAGATGCTGGGGGTGTCCATGGACAGAGGACCGCTTATACTAGAAGAGCCTCCTATTAATTTTCCTCCCTGTTTGCATAAAAAATGTAAAAGTCTGTTACGTTAATAACAAACAAAAGGCGTATCAGAAATGAAATTCCGCTGGAAGGCAAAAGTACCATTTGCGAAGTAGATGTAGGGAACAGCCTGAAGGCGTTAACAATTTAAAAAGCGATAAAACTCAAATCAGACATTGAAAGCAGTAAACTTTATTTAGTACGAATTGATATTTAAGTTAGGAGTCGAAAAGTCGGTCAATCAAATTGTTCCGGGTTCAAGTGCCGTTTATTGCGGCATGTATTTTTTAACTCGATCGTTAAAATGTTACAAAAACCGGTATACCTTATTGTAATAGGTGAAAAGAAAATTTTTCTCTTAATTATGTTTTATTTTATGGTATGGTGGACAACAGAGCAGGTGGGTCTCCTATATGATAACAGAATATCATCGCTCAGAGACAACCGCGCTATAGTCCGCGCAATTGTAGTATTGCCGGCCTTTTACGCCACTTAAGCAGCATTTATTAGAGCCTCCGATATCTTCACTCAGTCGGCGAAACACAGTAGAGGTACCGTTTCATGTACGACTACTATTTCACGCTGAGTATTCTGATAGCCCGTTGTACGAAATTTTTTCGATCCTCTAGCTTAAGGTAAATATTTGTACAAATGAGTAATAAGATATAACAGGAAAAATTTCTAATGAAGATAGTGTGGATCTCCGTTGTAGCTGATCAATCTTAATCACGATTAATTAACAATTTAGTAATTATGTTACTTTTTCACTTTCTTTATTACATGCTGGAGAACAGATTATTTACACCACTTAATCATAAAAACTATAAACCAAAACATTACACTAGCCTTATTTTCAAAACTGAACTTTTTTGTATTTCAACAAAACTTAAAAATTACTGAATGCACCTAAAATTTTTGACAACCGAATGACACTGTATTTTTTTAAATGACAATTTTTCTTACCACCACTGTGAAACATATGGTACTGTGTCAAATTGTGTGTAAAATTAATTCTCTAAAGAGACTTCTTTAGAGTTTCTTTAGAGAATTAATTTTGAGTCCTTTGCCTAATCTCATTATTTATGTTTCTCGATCCATTTCCTGAAATTGTATGTATGTCAAGATCAAAACTAATAAAAATGGTTGAGCTATTATCGAGTTTTAGCGAGACTAAACTAATCCATGAAGAAATTACTTAAGTTACTAAAACACTAATTGAGCCGGCTCGTCCGAAGTGATACCACGGGCACGCCGAATACTCAGCGTGAAACATTAGTTGTACTTGAAACGGTATCTCTACTGTGTCGCCGAGTGAGTGAGGATATCGGAGACCCTTACAAATACCGCGTGTTTAAAAATTGAGTGACTTAAAAAAAGCCGGCAACACAACCAATGCTCGTACCATGGCGCAGTTGTCTATGGGTGGCGGTGTTCTCTTATCATATAGGAGACCCATCTGCTCCATTGTCCTCTGTGCCATAAAAAAAATCGAGCAGGTATGATCCGTATCACATCGATGTTTACCGTTCTATAATTAAGCTTTTTAAGGTATTATTTGGACACACTCTGTGGAATCATCTGCCTACTTTCAAACATCTACGACATGTTGACCTTCAAAAAAGGATTTAAAAGCCAGCACCACACCCGTAGCTCAAATGGAGCATGAGTGTTCATGGGCGATGGGTCACTTTTTTCGTTTTTTTACGGAAACATGGAGGCAAACGATGAAGAGGCTCACCTAAGATAAGCAGTTCTCCGCCCATGGAGACCTTCAGTTGGACCGAAGGTTTATGGCTGGCCTTTTAGGATGCCTCTTAGCTTTATGATTTAGCAATTGTAGGTATAAACTTACCTGTTTTGTTACATGTTTCGTTATACATAAACTAGTTTCTGGTCTGTTTTTTTCAAGTAATGGATGTAAAATTAACACGTTTTGTCCCATTCCGGTACTGTTACTCCAATATTTGCGCTCTAAGTGACAGCACCAATATCGTTACAATGCAAGAGTGAAAAGCTTTCAATTTTGTTGTGCCGCAGTTCAAATAGTCTATATTCTGACTTAATTGTGGAGAAAACCTTTCCTTGCATAGTCTAATTCGCCTCGCTGGGGTTCTCTGAAACTGTGTGGGAGTCCCATCCCGTGGGACCAGACCGTGAGCTGCGCCCAGGCCCATTTCATGAACTCAGTCCCTTTTTGCGGTCTATACTGGGCTCAAATCACCTTCGGAACCAACTAAGAGCATGAACTTTTCGGGCTCTGTAACCACATTCACGTGCTCTGTTTGAGTTTCTGATGTTAGATAGAAGGAAGCGGCAAAGTTTAAATTAAGAAACACTGATATGTATTCAAAATAATTATTATTTTACAATAATAACGAATAAGTCATAGTAGAGGAATGTCCAAATCCTTTCGGTTGCTTAACTCGTAAGGATTTCGTCTAGTTCGTGAGATTTGCCTCTCAAAGGTCAGACATTCACCATAATTGTTAATCCTTATTTGCATGTTTGGCTATTAATAGACACATTGTATTCAGCAATTTAATTTCAACCTGATGAATGTGCTAGTATCCCTTTTTAATGAAAACCGAGAAACAAGTAGTCGGCTCACCTTGGATAAGCGGTCCGCCGCCTATGCACATCCACAGCCTTGATTCTAAGGAGCGGACCCGTTGTCAGTCTTTTAGTGATAATAATGTTTCCTGTGTGAAGATACCAAAGGTAATAGAGCCTAGACATTTTAATTGAATACTTTTTTTCAAATAGCGGTTATTCCCATTAGACCTTTGCCCTGTCTGTAAGCGAATCCGGAGAAAGCTACATAAATCTTTACGATTCATATTTTATATACATTTAATATATCTAATTTCCTTGCGGTATTAATGGTTTACTAGTAAAGTATGAAACGAGAATAGAATAAAAACATATCGCCAGTCTGAAGACCCGTGAAGTGACGCAACAGGTATCTCTGTAAGTACATTTTAACTGCTTCTAATTGTTTTAAAACGTTGTTATTACCGAATTGTAGTTTTTATCTGGAGAATTTAACTCAACAAATACTCCTGGTTGTCCAATGCGTGTAATTTAATATTTTACTTACTAGCTCCGTAGAAGAGCCATGCCCCAGCATATTCTGACGCGCTAATTATCTCGTAAGAAGTGGTGCCATGGCCTCACAGAATACTCAACGTGAAACGGTTCTTGTACTATGTATCGCTGACTGAGTGAGAATATCGGAGGCCCTTAAAAATGCCGCTTAAGTGGCGTAAAAAGCCGATAACGCAACTAATGCGTGGAATGTGGCGTGTTCTCATACCATATAAGAGACCCACCTGCTCCGTTGTTCGTTATACCATAAAAAAATACCAGTGTTATTTACTTAGTATAACTCGAAGTTGATACTTAATTATCTTGGTAGTTGCATCTGCATGTAATATTGGTTGTCCTGGGAGCGAATCACAGAGGAAAGACAATTTCAAATATGTGTAAAGTATTTAGTATTTCTTAAGGTGAACTTGGCGGCGTTTAGCGCTACTGTCTATGAACAAAATGTCACGTTGTTTCATGTTTTGAATTCTGACTTGTGACATCTGTATGATCTAAAACATGATGCCGACAGTGTGTCGAAATTTATATTGGGGTAAATACGAAATGTAACGTATAATTTGTTTGCATTGAAAGGTGTTACTAATAGACTTTTACTGTCTTTTTTTGAGGTAAGATTGTCATGTTACGTGGGGGAGGGGATCATGTTATTGTATCTAATCAAATAAAATTTCCTTTCTCTATTTTCAGAGAAACAAATTAAAGTTGATTTCTACACCGTTAACTAAGCGCTAGCGAATTAACAACTTGCCACAGTGCGCGCATTAGTGATGTTGCCGGCTTTTTACGCCGCATATGCGCTTTTTCGGGGCCTTCCATAACCTCACTCACTGCGAAACACAGTACAAGTACATTTTATGCTTAAATAAAAATATAAAAATTCGTTTTAAATAAGTGTCTTATAAATATACTTTTCTATTCTTTTTAAAACTTTATATATGAAGTTTATAGATCATATATGGGTATTTAAATTAAATTTTCTAAACTCAATAATATAATCGTGAAATAAAATGTTAATGACCGAATTCAGGAAGTGATGTGAAATACTTAATGGCGGTGTTATCGTTTTGAGGTATGCTTAATGCTTATTGATCTGCATTTAGTTGTAATAAATACGAAATCTTGCTATGTGGAACAGAAACCCGAGTATAGAAGGCATTTCCCAACAGTTCTAGAAGATTTAATGTCTATTTCATCATAACTTTTTTCTAGGAATAGCTAACGACAAAGCCAGTATTGACCAAATGCAATACAAAAAAATAAATAAATACTAAAAATACTAAATCCAAACAAGACGAGACTTAGCCAGTCTTGGACTTGCAGCAAGAGTGCAAGCCTTGCAAAATTACCTACTAGACTATTGCTATATATTAAGGTTAACTTCAGATCTTAGAAAAACCTATCAGAATAGGCTCATTTTGAGTCTAAATTAACATAGCCAAAGTAAAGATCAACCAGATTAATAAATATGTAAAGATTTAATGAGAAATTCCAAAAATCCAATAAATAAATTGCTGCAAGACGCATGAATCTTGCAGGCTTAGTCTTGTTCTTGCTCAAGTCTAACACGGTCAGTCGTGGTCTTGCATTTGCCAACCATTGACCAAGACTGATTTTGGGCAACACTACCTGCAAGGGCTACAAGTATCCATGGTCCGGGATCCACTTATTCTACATAAGCTGCCCGTTCGTGTGCCACAGTTTACATAAAAAAAGGTGACTTAACTGATATAATAAACTATTAACTCTCAGACATTTGTTGAGTTGAGTGCTTATAATAGAGTATATTCTAATCTAAATATTTATCCTCATTTAATATTGACATTAATTTTATTATATCTTTGTTAAATATATTTAACGATTTTCCTTAAGCATTACTTGTTTAAATATATCACATAATTGTATATTACCATAAATAAATGTTATATAACTTTTAATGCATATTTTTATTAATTATGAAAAGAAATTAAAACCCGAAGTTATACAACTATTTATATTAATGTATAACTTTTCAATTTTAATACCATTTGAAAGGTAATATTTTTAAAATTAGCTACGATTTATGATCAGCCATTGTCTGTAATTTCACACGATTTAAACAGAGCAAAGGACGGGACGGAAATAGGCCGGCATCCAGATGCGATGTTGTAACTCTTCGGTGACCTATTGCACATGCTAAACTGTTTAATGACTAATCATTAGATTAAAAATCAATGGACAAATATAGGAATAGCATAAAGAATTTTATTGTGAGCATAGAGTGATAAAAAACAATAATTGCTTCGAACTGTATCCTTTTTTGTCATGAAAGAAAGATTTGAATTTAAACGTATCTATTATCTCTGGTCTGAATCGTCAGCAATGACGTAACATTTCTAAGTATTAAGACATGGTATGTAATTGTTAGCTTTTGTATGTTATAATTGAAGCCTTCGCTTATGATCGAATGAAGTATATTATAACGTCTTGTATATTCGTATATCAAGTAAGAGTAAGACTTATAAACAGACTGGAAACTGACAATTTTTTATGACAGAGTTATATATAAATAGAACGTTTACCTTTTATAAGTTATGGAGTAATTTAAAATTTTATCTTTACATTAGATTCTTCATTCAACTGCCAATAATAGTATAAAAAAATAATAATATTTTTTTGTAGATAGGTAACTAACGAATACCTTACTCCAAATCTATGTTGGGCCGCAGGTGGGTAGGCGGCTTTTTAGGGATAGGTACGCTCTTTCTTAAAATTGGATTAGAAATACTTCTGCAAGTAGATTACTTATATGTATGTATTGACTAAAAATAAGAGAAAAGAGGGAAGATTGACTCTATCCCCTTCACAAATTGTAGAGCGCTAATTATCAAACACAAACACAAAAAATGTTCTGGCATGTTACCGGTGACAGAACTCCTAGTGGATCGTAATCACCTCCAAAATTATTATGTGAAAGTTGAATAACTTAATCACAAATACAGAAAGACCACACACAAAAAAGAATAAAACAAAAACAACTTTAAATCAAAGAGACAGGGCTCTTAAAAGAAAACTCGAACGTAAAATAATTTCTCTATAAAAATTATAAAATACGGGAATGACGGGAGATTTCTTCTACGATATACAAACTTATATAAAACCTTATTTCTAAGACGGTAACGTTAAGTTCAGTAAATCATAGTTCTGTCAATGACGGTGGTCCGTTTTGGAAAAAGGTCGGAATGAAAAAGGTTGAATTTTGACAATTGTCTAGACTGGGCGTGATTTGACCTGCCTTTGTTGTATTTGACTAACAGATTTAAAGCTTTATTTATAAACATATATTCAGCAAATTTCGTGTCACCTCAATATTTATGTAAAATCTGCCCAAAGGTAATAAGACTATCTAATATTTCATTTTATAAGGTAAGTATTATTTAATCATAATTAATTATATACATTTAAATCGTTATTTATTTGTTTTTTTCGATTAGTGACTAACACTTTTTTAATACTCGATTGACCTCATTCTGTAGCTATGACAGACTTTCTGATCTATAAATATTTGCAAACTGTATTTATAATTTCTCATAGTTTTCACATGAAGAATCAGTTTATATTTGTAAGTTATATTGTTTTTTCATTTTAATATTCGTATTTCCCTTCCATAACTTCCACAATTTCATGATTAAATTTTTTAATTCTCGATTTACATATAGGATCGTTTTTATCCAACTACAAAAATGAATGCTGATGTTTTTAGTGCTTCGGTTTTTCTAGTTTGGCGGGTTAAAAGACTAATGAGAGTTCTTAATTGGAGATTTGTGTTTGACACTAATCTTTGTAACGAAATTGAATAAATAAATTTGTTTATTAGCTAGAAATAGAAACACGTCCAACCGACCATGTACCAAGTCCAAGGAAATCCGAAGGGCAGTGATATCACGTATCAGGAAGTAATGGAGATCCATCTCGACTAATAAGTATTGGTTTCGATTTAACTGTTTTAAATACACCACATCCATATTCTATTAGCCGCCGCACGCACATCTGTTGCCCTGAAGGTTTCTCAATCAGGAGGGAAATGTTGTTGGAGACATCTATACGTGTTGTTGATAACAACATCACGTTTAGAGACTGCCATGAAAATAATACAGATATTAAAGATATCTTTTGGTCTAAGACACCCGTGGGAGAGCCATGGTGAAGCATATGCTGACACAGTTATTGGACCGGCTCGTCCGGAGTTATACTACGGCCTCACAGAATACTCAGAGTTAAACGGTACTTGTACTGTGTTTCGCAGAGTGAGTAAGGATATCGGAGGCCTTAAAGGTGCTTAATCGGCGTAAAAAGCCGGCAACACAACCAATGCGCAGACTTTGGCGTGGTTGGTGATGGGCGGCGGTGTTCTCTTACTACATAGGACACCCTCCTGCTCCATTGTCCGCTATAGAATAAAAAAAGACGGAAAGATCTTTTAGGACTTAGTGACAAGGGAAAATTTAATTTATAAGATATACCGTACATTCTCCTAACAACGATATCCAGACACCAGACGCTTTCAACTATAAAGATGGTTAAAAAGAAAGAGGCTTATTTTTTAAATACATTAGGTACTATATTAATTCTTTTTTACATATTGTAATGCAAAATATGATGCATTTAGGCCCTATTTCTGACATTTTAATGAAAAAAACTCATTTAAATTTGCTTTTTTTCGCCTTTCAAAGCAATACCATCATACCCTTTATCTTCTACAGCCACTGGATCAACCGACACAAAAACAAACTGCAGCATCGGTATAGAGAATGAGCTATATCGTTATATAGAGAGTCTATTGTATAACAAGATTTCAAATGTGCTGCAAAGATTATCTATATCAAATTTAAATTTTTAGAAACATATATATATAAGCTTATAAAAGTACCAGACTCCGTAGAAGACGAAGAGCCGGCGACGAAATAGGCTCCGACTACGTGAAAATTCACAAACAGAACCTAGCACTTTCTTTTCGCTTGTGCTCAATAAAGTGACGTAATTCATTAATCATACATTTTGTTTACTTTTTTTAATGGTTTTTTTCATGTCCAAGCCAAAATCTAATATTTTGTATGCACATTACATATTTAATATAAATTAAATGGCCCAACTGGGGGTCTCCAGACTCTAGACCTCTCTTCAAAAAAAAGTTAGAAATATGAATATCTTTTGAAAAGATTTTGTTTCTTAAATTGAGATCCAAAAGATTATTTATTGAAACTTGCAATAATCTATTTAGATTCTTCATAATGTCATCTATTAAATGATGGGGACATAAAAAATAATGAAATTCTATGATTTATGGGATTTATACACTTTGGTATCGCAAGACTAATTTATGACTGTATCAAATTAGGTAATAATATTTCAATAGATCTTCTTGTCAACCGAAAGTAGGTTTATTTCTATCGCTTAAGAATACAGCTTTTATGGTATAGCTGACAACGGAGTAGGTGGGTTTCCTATATGGTAAGAGAATAATAGAACCCATGAACAACCGCGCCGTTATGCCGCGCATGGTTGTGTTGCCGGCTTTTTACGCCGCTTAAGCAGCATTTTTAAGGACCACCGATATCCTCACTCACTTAGCGAAACAGTAGCGGTACCGTTTCAAGTACATCTTCCATTTCACGCTGAGTATTCTGTGAGCCCGTAGTATCACTTCGGACGAGCCGGCCCATTTAGTGCGTCAGTATATGCTTCAGCTTCAGCATGGCTCTTCCACGGGTGCGACAGTATTAAGACACTCGTACGCCCACTGTCAAGCCATTCCAGAGACCGAATAAATTATAAATTTTATTATAATTGACCGGGCCGGAGTTTGAACCCGGTACCTCTCGCTTCATGGTAGACTTTTAAAAGCTAACTAGCTACGATGCTCTCAACATTATTAAGACATTATTCAACAAAATACCAAACCCGGGACATTCCTGAATCTTTAATAGGTACACAAACAAACATACAACATATATTTACTACTGTTATCTGAACCGGAGGCTTAATCTTTTTTATTTCTTAACTGATTTTAGTAACACGATACATAACGGCACCAGAATCGATACAAATCTCGATGCAACTTATATATTGATAGATTTTGTTACAATTCGTTGCCCAATTTACAAAAACTCTAAGCTCTTCCAGATACCTAATATAAGTATCAAACAATTAAAAAAACATTTTTCAGACCAGCAACAAATCTTACAGAAAAGAAAATCTTAAAGAAACCGCCGCAATTTTTTTTTTATTATAATTTTGTTAGAGAAATATATCCAACGCAATTTTTCTAGTATTTCTTTTTACATATATAATACATTTTTTTTTGTATAGTGGAGAACGAAGCAGGTAGGTCTATTATATGGTAAGAGAATATCGGTGATATCTACACTCACTCGCCGAAACGGAGTAGAAATACCATTTCAAGTACAGCTACTACTTTATATAGTAAACCTTTTAAAAAATAGGTCAGGTATCAAACCTATGACTACCATACCACAAGCTCACAGAATACCAGCATGAAATAGTTCTTGTACGGTGTTCAATGAGTGACTGCGGGTATCGGAGGCCTTTGAAATTATGCCGCTTAAGGTAAAAAGCTGGCAGCATAACCAAAGCGCACATTGTGGCACGGTTGTCCATGTGCGGCTGTGATATCTTACCATATAGGAGACCCACCTGCTCCGTTGTCCGCTATAGCGTCATATTATCTCATATTATTTTCTAAAATGGTATGGATTTTTAAGTGTAATACTGTTGTGCTGTTACTGTTGTGTATACGGTTATAATTATATACATCGTTGTTTTTTTTCTTTTTAAACGTAGGATATCTTTTTTGAATCCTTCTACAGAATAGGTTATATATCCAACAAGAATACAGCTGTAAGACTACAAGATAAATAATACATCTTATGACAGCTGTATTACAACCAGAAGTGCAGGCGTGGTGCGAGAACTTATTAGTAAAGCCCATCAAAGAGCTGTTAACTATTTGATAGGTGCGCATGATCTTGGGAATGATCTGCTCCAGTTGGAAATGTATTTTAATTTATGTTAATAGCCAGAATCTAACCAAACTTTGTTATTATATTTATAAACGGTCACTCGCCCTTTGCCCATGGACACCTCCAGCCCTGAAATATAGTGAATATTTATATATGTAAAGAAATTAGTTTCTCTAAATTTGAATTTTGCCGCCTTTGGCGCTTCTACCGTCAATGAATGAAATGTCGAGAGATGTTATTAACAGAATTTAATATCGTTTCTTTATTTTCAGAGAAATAAATTTCAAGTTCGTTTTTACACCGTGAAGTTTAAAATACTTTTTTCATAGATTTATAGATAAGGTGCTCTGGTATCGTAATAGGCGTTCCAATTGAATATACAGTTTGGACAGAATTAGTTCACCGATAAACGTGATCGTTTTACAGACATGCAAACACACTTTCGTCGTATCTATTATTTACGAGTGAAAGTGACAATTTTCTCTATAAATTATACCTTTTTGTTGCGATAATAATTCATTTCGGCATCGAGATAAAATGGGAAAGTGTGCGTTGGAGTTGCGCTGGTTCCGTACAATAATTAAGTCGACACAATTTATTGATCCTTTGATGTTTATTACAAATGTCGAATAAACGGATAATTTATTTCAACTCCACAAACTGCGCTTTTCACGCTGTGTTAAAAGCCGTCTCATCTGGAATGGTATCACTCTGAGATTTTGTTTTTGAATGTTTGTAGTTGTGAGTAGGTGAGTGGTTTGGGTTAAAATACGGCAACACAACCAACTCGCGGTTGTTTATAAGCGATGGTCATCATCTCTTACATCTACTTGCCCAAACCAACTCCGGACTGGCCGTATTGTTGAAGTAATACCACGGGCTTACAAAATATTCAACGTGAAACGGTAGTTGTACTTGAAACGGTGCTTCTACTGTGTTTCGCTGAGTGAATGAGAATAT
>DWCF01001373.1:0-31274 GCA_018230265.1 Delias oraia | reverse complement strand
TAATGCTCGAACCGTCAGTATTATTACCGTATTATTAGATATTTCAGTTACTGGGATGATGACAGTTAGCTTGTTAATTATATTGATAAACAAATTTTAAGCAATTAATACTCTACATAAAATATAGACTTAACTTTCGCACATAAAATATATGTTAATTTACATACAATCAAATGTGTATGATCACTTTGAACGTTGAACGAACTTTGAACTATTCACGAACTGGTGATGTCGAGTCGGTTGATTTTCATAGTCCAATTTTATGATATTCGTTAAAGCATTAAATTTTATTCTGTGGCGGATAACGGAGCAGGTGGTCTTCTATATGGTACGAGAATAACGCCGCCCGTGAACAACCGCGGCACAGTCCGCGCATCGGTTGTGTTACCGGCTTTTTACAACGGTTAAGTACAGTTTCCCGCTGAGTATTTTGTGAGCCCGTGGTGTCACTTCAACCGCCCAATTAGTGCGTCAGCACATGCTTCAGAATGGCTCCCCGATGGGTGTGACAGTATTAAGACACTCGCCCGGCTACTGTCAAGCCCTTCCGAATAAATTATAATTTACAATTTTCCGGACTGGAATTCGAACCCAATACCTCTCGCTTCATGGTATACCTATTATACCACACCAGCTACGAGGCTATCACAAATTTCGTAAAAATTAGAAATAATTTTTGTATGTATATCTTTTCATCAGACATTTAAAATACAAGGCATCTTATCTTAATCTAGATATTATGATAGTAATCATGTTATAAAAAAATAAATAAAATTATCTAGTCCCAACACGTGCGATTTTGTAAGAAGTCAAAACATCGAAAGAAATTATTACTAAATTATTGCGGGCCGAAAAATTACCTTTTGAGAAAGAGGACCATAGCAGAAATTAGTTTCCCATATTTAAAAAGTGTAATATAGTCATTAAAGTTTATTATTTCCTCAAGCCTACAAAACACCTTAAGAAGTTAACTTGATTAGAAATTTTCAGACTCTTCTAACAGATAAGATTTTTTAAATACACATTTGACTAGCATAATTAAGAGCACACTCTAACTAAGAAATGACGCCACCATGTCTGTTATGGCAATTGTTCACACTCGAGTGTAATATTCATGTATTTCTAAGTGTATTGCTTTCTAAGGGATTTATCACGGAATGACTTACATGAACTAACATCACCTATCAGACGGACCATGGGTTTTGTAAGCTCTGGGAAGTGTATTTCGCTCACTTTAAGTTTCATAGAGTATAAAATCATAGATTATATTTTTATGATCTGGTATTTATGTTTCTTATTTTTCATGACACATTCATAGACATAATATTATTACTTTTATATTAACTAACCTAACCTCTTTATTCAAATAGGCCCCATAAGGCGCACTTTTGCAAGTCAACTAATAATAGTTAAGCTACCATTGTTTCGGTAGATATATCTTTACGAATAGAACCAACAAGAAATTCATAGAGTTACATATTTTTTAGGCAAAAATTACAATAGTTGATTTATTAAAGTTTGCTAGTTTAAAAGGTACCAGGGTGCATTTGTTGAGGTTTTAATACATATTTGTTTTCTATATATTTGTATATAATATATATTATAATAAGCTTTCTTCATTAAAGTATTTTTTACAAGATTTTTGAATTTACCTTCTGTAAGTTATTATCTCTTTAGTAAAATATACAATTTCTTTAGTAATTGTTATAACATCTTGCACTGATACAAAACATATATATTAGACAAAATATCGAATAAATATTAATTCCATTCTTTCCGTTCGTTTATTTCTATATTAATACTCTAAGCCTGTTTTTTTAGTAAGATACATCACTTCGAGCATTTAGACAGATAGCAATAGGGCGCGCACAGATACAACACGTCCCAGAGATAACAGAGCCGCAATAGTCTATGGTAATTAGCTAATGGACATGTTCACACAACACTACGGGTTAGGGTACCTGTGGACACGTAAACCAAATCAGCCATGTAGTCCCTTTTGTGTTGTGGGCGCAGTCTGTTCTTTCTGAATACGTAGTGTTCCCTAACAAATTTTATGAGATATTTACATAAAACATAGCTGTTTATATTAACTTTATATGGAAAATCATTAATTTCGAATATCTTCCTCGTGTAGGCGACTGTGCGACGACTTGCATGATGTCCTTACTGCGTCCCAACACTTATTTCATAACTTATACAATAATCTCAATAAAGCTCTACTTCAACAAAGCGTGGATCCTAATCGAATGGCAAATATATACAAAATAATCTAACCTTTTAAATTGATACCATTTATATAAGGGTTACAGCGGTATTTTGAAAACAGTCTTGTTATTTTGGATCTCTGGCTGGTTTCGATACTTTTACTTTTTTTTACTTTTTAGTTATATTTTCATTAAAACATTGGTTATAATGAATCCAAAGTTTTGTTATTTAAGATAAAACTCTACTTTGCTGATTTTGACAATTTTATAGTTATAATTTAATTAAAATGTGTTTTAATGGATCCACACTTGCTGATAGTATCAGGATTACGAGCGGTAGCTATGAAACTAGCAAATCGCCAAACCTGAGCAACCTCATGATGTAGTTCGGCCAGTTATCTGGCAACATCACCAGGGAGAAGCCGACGGTAATGAGTATTATGCCAGACAGCTTCATACCCTCGAAGCACACGCCATATAGCAACACGTCCAGAGCTGAAACGTAATAGAGGTCCATAAGAGGCTTGTAACGACCAGCAACGCATTCGCAGAGAAACTTATTGGAGATAAATTATTATGAACCAATTTCGAGACTTTTTGTTAAAAATCTATTTATCAGGTAGTTATAAAGCTATTCCATTTACGGATAAATATTTTTTTTATTAAAAGATACGTTTATCGGGTTCTGAAAAGCCAATCCTTTCAAATATAAACAAATAATTTTGTATTTGGGTTCGATAATTAAAAAAATCTTATCTATTTTTTTTCTCTATAGCGGACAATGGCGCATGTGGGTCTCCTATAAGATAAGAGAGCACCTCCGCCCATGAACAAGCGCACCACAGTCCGCGCATTGATTTTGTTGCCGGTTTTTACATTGGTTAAGCGGTACGTTTAAAGGTTTCCGATATCCTCATTCACTCTGCGAAGCACAGTACAAGTACCGTTTTACGCTGAGTTTTCTGTGATCCCGTGATATCACTTCGAACGAGCCGGCCCAATTAGTGCGTCAGCATATGCTTCAGCATGGCTCTCCCTAATATGAAAATGGAATTGCTGAAAAATTCGACTTTATGAGTTTTCGAATTAACAAGAATTATGAGATATGTACATAAGTTTTTTGCTAAACTTTGACTTAAAAAGTGCGGTTTATAAGAATATTTTTCGACCTGAGGAGTTAAAGTTGGCTCAAGTTATTTAGTTCATTTAGTTTTATTAATTTAATGCACTTTTATTTCAATAATTTCGGAGAAGTCCTAGTAAGACGCCACAATATGTTTCGTTTCGAATAATCGAGATTCCACTGCAATTAATCATTTCTAATAATTGAACAGGTAGTGCAAAAACGCCTTTAAGTATATAATTTTAATATTTAAATATCTCTTACGTCTTATAACAAACATCTGTTTAAACTCACGTCATGTACCAACGCGAACGGTTAAAAACAGAGATTATTAATTAAAATTGCACAAGTGTTACCGGCCGATACTGGTACTGCTGTGATGAGCGCGATCGAGACGAATATATTGTACGTGACCAGGTTGCCGAATTGAAAGCCCATATGGAACACTGGAAAGAAAAAAAACAGCATGTTTTAACATTTGTAATATACTTTATCAAGTTAATATTTTTTATGGTATAGCGCATAACGGATCAGGTGGGTCTTCTATGTGGTAAGAGAATACCACCGCCCATGGACAACCAAAGTCGGCGAATTGATTGTGTTTCCGGCTTTTTACGCCGCTTAAAATGGATTTTTAAGGGCCTCCGACATCCTCACTCACTCAGCACAAAAACTGTTTTACTCTGGTTTTTTCTGAGCCTATGGCATTACTTCGGATAAGCCAGCCCAATTAGTCAGCGTGGCTCTCACAAGTCAAGTCCTTCCAAATACCGAGAAAGACCTATTTGTTGTACTAAGTCAATAATACTATGAGGCAAATAAGTGGTAGTGAAATTTTAGTTATATCTCACCGAGTAACGCGACGCTGGCTATGAGAAGGTGCATCCAAGGCATCCGATGGGCGGGCAACAGTTCCGTGCCCGTGAGGTATAGCGCCAGACACACCGGCCACAGTAGCGTGGCATTCACTATGCCCAAGATGGAAAAGAACAAGGCTCGTTGACCTGTATTCACCTCGCCCATCACTTTTCTGAAGAGAACCTTTACGAAAAAAATGTATTCATTAATATCTTATATGTTTTAGTTGTTACAATGATTAAACATTAACGAAATAACATTTTGTTCGAGTTACAAAGTCTAATAATTAAAAACGTTTCGCCGAAGGGAATACCATTTTTGCGACTTAATGATGCGATATTCCACTATATAATAAATGCCAATACACTGCCACTCTTTCTAACACAACCAAAGTTCGGATTGTGACACGGTTGTCCACAGTCGGCGGAGGAGAGGAGACCCACTCGCTCCGTTGCAGATATAAGATAAAAATCTGGCCACTACGCGGAACCTTAATAAGTTTAAACTTACATTTCTAACTTCAATGTTAATAATAGAACGAGTTCATCGGGTCACAGGTATTTGCTGGTCACTAATCGCTACATGACATGCGATAGAATTGAACAAAAGCCAATATTATTATTTTATATAAGACTTTTTTACACTGCCCAACGAATTTATTGAGAACTCTCTACATTATTCTAGAATAATATATAATAAAATGATAAATAATGCGGCTCCAGAGTCTGATAGATGCTCTGTACCGCGTTAAGTGCGGCTCTGACATAGATAACGGAAAGAGAAATATTTTCATAAAGAAAAACTTGATTATTTTGATGCATTAAAATTCTTCTAGAAATAAAGAAGATCCAAGTAGATGCAATCAGATTGTTCGCATTAATAATAAAAATATATAAATAATCCATAAGTAAAAAAAACGTTAATCCGAATATATTTTATGAAACACCTTTGCAAATTTTTTATCTTTGCACATATAGGTGTCCTAAAAATAACGAAAAATTTTAATCAAATAAAAAACTATTAAACAAACACGTTTTTAGTATTTTTATTGTTTTATTTATAACATTGGCTGCACCCGGCTAAAGACTTTAAAATCGCTATAAAAACATACGAACTGGTGGTTGAAGCGCGAAAATTAAAGGTTGTGTGTAATTTATATTGCTCAATCATTAAAAGTATAGAAAATAAAAAATATATAATTTGTATTTAAAAATAAACATATTCTCAGACCGGTAACCCACAGATTTTCAAAATAATCAGTAGACTTTTCGGGGGAGTTTGGTAATAAATACTGGGACAAGAGAATCTATATTTATACATGTATATACAAGTTGTATTGCTTGAAAATGCTATTGTTTTGCAAGCTGTTCATGCAAATTATCAACTTAAAATTTGACAAAGTAAGGTTGCAAATAAAATACCGACTTTTTTAATTTTATTAAAATAATTGAAGCAAATACAATAAAATTAAGGAAGTACATGTTTAGATATCTTATTTGTATTAAGCCGCGTATATATCTCCACAATAGTAGCAAATAAGTTCGTTGCTTCATTGTAATACCCTGTTTACACGCTTGCCAGTCTTAGCAGACACCCACAAGCCTCAAGTTGTTACGCAATCTTAAGAGCCACGCTTCCGTGTGTGTATGTTCCGGACATCCAAAAGGCTACCTTTGATTTATGTTAGTACCCCTAGTCTGGATCGTCGACAAACTATTGCAAGCTCTCCCAAGCCATACACCCTATTTACACGTTTGTAGTACCTGCGGCTAACCAAGCATGTAAATGGAATTTTGGACTAATTAACGAAGAGCTTTACTTCTAATCTTGATCAACCTTGCCAATCAATTGTACTCGTACATAGCAATCAAAGCGGCTTTGATTGCGTGATTTAAATGTTTGGTCATGTCGAAAAACACGCGATAATCGTTACAAACCACAATGAAAATATAATAGTCTTTTTTCGTTCATACTATTTTTTAATATAAGTCAACCGATGTTACCCTACCTAATGAAGAAAATATACGAACTTTTTAATGGAACTATTTGCCTCTAGCAGGCAATGCTAACCGTCAGAATCTCCGATCGTGTATACTTTCAAAATACAGATGAAACCGTATATAACGACATCATTTAAAACGACCGAACCGACGTAAGGTGCCGTCCGAATCTCTAGTAAAGTATAATAAAAATGCCGCCTGTAACATCGGATTCAGCGATATATCGCTTGCAAAACTACACTATAGATATTCATCAACTATAATGACCAACCGCTTCTTGTCCCAGCAAAACCAAACAATACGAACAATATTAAATTTTATTGATAAGCATTGAAATAATATTTAGGCGTAGTATACACTTTTTTCTACCTCATGCAAACCTATTCCCAGCCAGACTTGACCTTCCATATTTTTCTTTTTTATAGTATAGCGGACAACGGAGCAGGTGGGTCTCCTAAATGGTAAGAGAACACCGCCGCTCATGGACAACTGCGCTAAAGTCCGCGCATTGGTTGTGTTGCCGGCGCACTTTAAGTGACTTTAAGTGAAGCGAGTGACAGCTTATAAATTTCATAAAATCAATATACCTTAAATATAGCGAAACCTGCAGCTGCACAGGCGGCTAGTACCACACCGCCAAGTGTAGAGTTCCCGGTAATACCGTCCATATATGCCAGTAGAGCAATGCCTGTGTCACAGAGGATCGCTGCTACGATCTAAAATAATAATTATTACAACAGTTTCTACTTAAACAAAGCGTGTTCAGTCAACTATCGCGTATTTTGCGCCTGAATTTATCAAAAACATTAACTTTTATGTGGAGACAGTGGCAAAGAAGCAGGAGGAACACTTAAGATTAGCGGTCTTACGCCAGTGGACTCCCCTAGCCTTTGCATGGCCGCTAGTACGTTGCCGGCCTTTTTGGGAATATCTTCTTTTTCCGAAACTTCCCAAGTCGTATTGGTTTCGAAATACCTATGTAGATTGCTGATTCAACAGAGTTATGCTGCACAAAAAAAACTTCAAAAACGCTCAACGACAAAAATCAAGATATATGCATGAAACTTTGCATCTATTTTTAAGTTTATACAATTTTCATAGTAAAAAAATCGTTTTGAAAGAATCTCCTTAACCAAACAAATACTATAATTTGCTTTGAACCTATTATTTCCCAGATATACATACTGACACATAATAAAATCATAAAAATCTGTGTGTTGGGAAGTTGGACTTAAGGCCCCGCATTAGTGTAATGTTACTTATACATAGAATAATGAAAGTCTTATCAATATTAGTAATCATTTAAAGATTATTTCCTTTTTTAGTCTTCTTCATAGTTTACATATGTATATCACTAAAGTCTTAATGGATAATAAATTCTCACTCACCCGAACTCCAACAAATTGCTCATGCAGTATGACCCAGGATAGCAGATAGATACAAGAAACATTGGTCGCGAATAGTGCCACAACATCAGTTGATAGTAGGATCTTAAGAGAGTATGTGTACATGTAGATAGTCACGACCAATAGCAGACAGAACAGACTGCAACGACTGAGGAAACGGGCTGCAGAGGATATTGAAATAAAAATATATTCATTTATCCCATATATTACAACTATATTGGCAAATAAGATATGCCTATTCCATGGCCAATGTAATAGAAAGCTTTAAAAATCAGTGAAACAGCCTAAAATTTACCTGCTCTAGTCCTAAGCTACAGATTTCTTGAATGACCCAACTATAGAAAATAATATTATCTATTATATCACAATATATATTATAGCACAAATCTTGTCCTTTTTACAATTTAAATTTTAGATTAAATTAAACACTTGATTCTAAAAATATTCATTCAAAGGACAGGCTTCAAAGCATGATTAGGCTCATTTTCTGTCGAATCCCCTATAAATATGTTTGTAATGTTTATTGTTATTACAGTAATAAAGATAGAAAAACTTACCAAAAGTGAAGCCCTTTTCTTTAAAATCATTAAACGCGTCGCATGCAATGGCATTCGCCGATTTACACTTGTTGTGAATGAGCATAACAATTAGATATATCGGGTAGAATAGTATTAACCAGTTGGTGCAGAACCATGCAGTGAAGAATGGTGCATTATACAAGTGCTGTAACGAATAGTACATGATACTTAACACCCACACAAAAACAAATTTAAGTTATTCAAACTGATCTTGATGGCTTCAGCTATCCATGGTTATTTACTTCACAAGAATGAATCTTTTATAAACAGTTGAAATAAACTTCAAAAATTGATTTGTTCATTGATTAAGAAAATATCTTTTCAAAACAAATTTAACTTTTCATACAATACATAAATAAAACTATATAAGACTATATCAAGAACAAATTTTAATTATAGTTCTTAAATAGGACCTTTAACATAGACAAATTTTAAACCTATTTAAACAAGTTAACAAATAGCAGAATAAAGAATAACAATTTGAAAATAAATATATTACGATTATGTAGTCACTATTTTTATGTACTCACATGTGTGCGAAATCTTGATGTATAATTATTGAACATTGAAAAATCAGCACTATGAATAGGCGAATAGTCTTGTAAATAAAGATATTTGATACAGTGGGTTACAGTCACCCAGGATGCCACCAGAATAAATGTGACACAGACTCCATAATAGATCTGTCAACAACATAATCATATCACTAAAAATTTATGTAGACAATAAAATCAATATATCAATTGACTAAGAAATAATTATTTTTAAATTTTTATATGCAAAAACAACATGAGTTCAAATACCTTTTTAGCGATCTTCGAGCAGCACGAGCGCGGGCAACCTTTATCTCTTTGTTGTCTCTCTTCATCCTGACTGCTGGCTGCTGATTCACTGAAGGTTTGCTGTAAAGATGGTTGAGTAGTAAGCGGAGGCGCAGATGAAACCGAAGTTTGGGGTGTCAGAGGGGCTCGTGGACTAAGTGGTGTTGGAGGCCCGTTTGGCCGCTCCCTCTCCACATCAATACTGCGATCAGCCTCTACCACTTCCTCGCTTGTAATTATAACAGACGGTGCACGCACTCTTTTAGGATTGAAAATTGTTGGGACGTCTCCATCCCTTGCCATATTGTTTTAATTTAAAACATCCTCATTATCTCATCCATCTCACATCCAGTGTTCGCATAATTTATATGTGTTTAAATTTGTCTTGTCAAAAAATTATTAATATCTGTTTCACATCTTCAAAAGAAACTTATAATAATTTATATGGTCATCACTACAGTATTATATTATATAATATTGGTTTTAATTGCACGCTATAACAACAATTTTTCCGAAAGCTTTTCATAATAATTTCCCATTATTTTCTTGACTTCTGTCAAATAATTTTATCAATGAAAATTACGAAATACGAGCTAATACGAAGTAAAAACTCAAAATCAAACTTGAAATTGTAATAGTTCACCACAGACTTAAACCGTTCTGACTTCTATATAAAATTTAAACACGAATAATTGCGCGGTTGTATTTAATCTGTTCGATGAAAGACTTATTTATAATGTGTTATCTGTACTTTCTATTTTATCTATATTATAAAAGGCATTTCATTGAATAGATGGCGACACAAAAAATTAGTTCAAAATTAGTTCACCAGAGGGAAATAATTGGTTAGCCTACTTGAAGCATCCGGGAACCTCGCTAGAATAATGTTGCCATAACTTTTAGATTACCGCTTTTTAGATAGTTCGTTTATATTTAACTACTATATAGGTGCCTTAACTTAATAATATTCCATACAAGTTTTCCAAATTCAACAAATAGTTTTACATAAGTATTTACGTAAATTTAATAACTTGGTCAATATTAAATAGGTGCTGAACATAATTCTATATTACCAATTTTATTGTAATATTAAACAGCTAATTCTATAAAACATCACACTATGATAATCATTTCATTATATTCGAAACTATTGACACAGATGCCTATTTGTAATTTGAAAATTTTTTTAAGCCTTTATTATTTCTTAATTTAACTAACATGAAACTCTTACATTTATTCATGCGTATAATTTTGGTAATGGTGGAAAAGTATTGTGGATGAGAAATTATTTATGAATTTCCTATTATTTCCTGATCTATTAAAAGTATATTTTATTTAAAATTTTAATAATAAGATATTTAGTGGACTATATACTTAAATAAGTATAACATGACGAACACGTTGTTTCTCTGCCAATAGGTGGCAACACTGCGCCATAGTGTAAGTGTAGAAGACATGGCGGGTATCAGCCTAGCTAAATGATGAAATAATTTTTGTTTGCTAATATAAGAACGTGTTAATTTCATTAAACAAGTGTTGATATTAAAAGACTAATTTAGTTTTATTGGATTAGGATAAAAATGCAGAATGTCGGACAGTCTGAAAATCGAAATATCGATAAGGTGAATGTGCAACTTGATGTGGTAAAATCGTCCACTCCTCAAAGTTCGGCTTCAAGTCCAGCCAAATCTGAAACCGAAACATATTCGGGAGCACCTGCCAAATACATGACGGACTCTTCGGAAAGCGAAGATGACTCCGTATCCGAGGTAAAAACGTGTTTTGTTTTCGTAGAGGCGGTGGCAGTGAGGGATTGTGATTATCTGTACCGCTAAATGCTGAAAGGGACATCTTGTACATGACTATTCTTACAATTACTTTTTGGGCTATTTCCTATAACAATCGCTTATCATCTTTGAAATAGGATGTATTGAGTGAAAACCAAAGAAATTACGCTCTCGATACGGTCTTAGGTGCTTGCCAAATATTCCGTAAAACGTCAGATAGCCAGCTACATACGTTCCAATGAGTAGTGCATGAAATTATTATTTATGTCAGCCACTCCTAGACCGTATTTACTTGATAGTTTGTAATTTTACGATACTAGCCAGGCTGTCGTGAGACTTAATTGTCTATTCTGTTCAAGGGAGAGCTTGACCCAAGTGGCCATGTTACTTGAATCACATGCATCAAGTCGGTGGGAACTGCGGAAAAACCTTTATTCCTATAGTTTATTTTGACGTGATTGTGTGTATTATATAATAATATTGAAATTTCTTTACGCATCTTGATCGACAATGTTGTGTTTTGTGCCATTACGCGTACACAAAAGCGACTTGTCGACAAGTAGAATTCGCGCAAAAATGTTAGTTGGTGATGAATTACAAGGACCATTAGCAGACATTATTAGTGTTAAGATGGTTATAAAGCACCCTATTCATATAATGTCTTATATTTTTCTCATTGGTGTTATAGATCTTGTTGGCTTGTTTATGCCTTAGCAGGCCAGACTTGTTGGTAAGTCTTCCTTTTCAATGGGTGCATTATGCTTCACCAAATCCTATTGCTGTTGCAGTGTGGTTCTTATAGTTAACATGAGTAAAGTGTGTGCTATGGACAGTTATGATTACATTAATTTATTATTTATGTTGAATGGTCCTTGTGATTCTAACATACATTGTTTGCGAAGAATAGTAACAGCATTATAACCTTTAAACTTAACCTATAGATGTATGAATTATTGTATGATGTATTACTTGAACTGCTATATGTGCTGATTAAACAAGCAACTAATCAAATTTAATTTTCAGCTTAACATGTGTGCCCTAATAATATAAACAATGAAAAATGTTAGTCATCACTGACCTGAGTGAAAATATTTACATAATTCAAGTTCATTGAAAGCATTTTATAAATAATGATTATTGCTACTTTATTAAATGTTATATTTAGTCAACAGCACATTTTAGAAAAAAAATTAAGCCATGTGGGATGACCGAGAATATCTTTTATGTTTAATGACGGAGAAATATTTTCTGAATATTGTGTTATCATTAAAGTTTTGCTGTGTGTGGCTAAGATAGCAAAACACTATTTGTGCTTATTTAAAGGCAATCAAGTTGCTAATCAATGTTTACACTTAGCAATTATTCAACTGCTAGACTACAAGAAATTTCTATTAATTCTTAAAATATGATCTGAACTTAGAGTACTGAAGTTTATTACAAGTAGAAATAATTAAATTGCAATCTTGTCACTGCAAACCTGGCTCTAATACTTTAACATGCATTTTTACCTGCTTTGGTTTAACCAAAAGTAGTCACATTGAATCTCAGTTGATGTAGTTGTGCTTTTTAAATGATGAATAAATTGTTAAATTGTAATTCAGGCGGAGATGGAGGAAGAAGGTGGTGGTACGGAGACTTCTAAGTTCCTACTCACACATGATGAGCCTGAGCCAGCTGTTGATGCAGAAGTGCAGGCCAGACTCGAAACCTTATTAGAAGTAGCTGGTGAGTGCTAATACTTAGAGAGTAATTCTACATAAACTTGGTTGTTACAAATATAAATAAATATTTTCATAAATATGTATAATATATAACTATAAAATTGAACTGAGATCGCCAACACGCCTGCCAAGCATGGTGATTATGGCAAACAACCCTGCCAAGCATGGCGATTATGGCAAACAGCCCCTCAAGAGGGAGGCCTATATCTGAAATGATGATGATGATGAAATATAAATAATAATTAACTGCTTACATCACTTCTGTCAAAAGATTTACTGATTTTTTATTACTAATCTAAGCTTGTTTTGATTACAAAGATTAACAGATTAGACAGCTTGATTATTTTCATGCTCCTTTATACCCTTTGTTTTGACTTGATTTTACTATGTTGGAAATGTGTTTATTATTCCTCTTATGCAGTTTCAACTATATAAATATACTACATATTAAATAGAAATTCTTTAAAGACTATTTTTAACAATTTATAGAAGTTCATTTGGTTATTCTATCATTGCACTGATTTCAAATATAAAAGAACAAATGAGAATGGATCTTAATACCATGTTTTATGTTAGACTTACAGTAAAGCATGTCACACAAAAAAATTGACCATAAGTACACTTTTTTGAGTTTATTCTCAATAAAATAAAAATATTTTCTGTATAATATTTAGAAAGTTACTCATATTGAAATTATCTAGTTTTTTTAAAATAAAAGCACATATTCTACTGTCTGTATATAACAAGTTATACTGATTTCTTACCAGCTTAGTATTTTTATTATTACAAAATCAGTCTGGACTTTTCCAGTTTCCAGCTATGCTTAATAAATTTCAAATCTTTATAACAATTATCATAATAATAACTATGGCTAAATACATTTTATGTCTTTGTGTCAGGTGTTATATTTATAAAAGCATGCATGTAGTATGTATCTTTTAAGATTTTTCACATACTGAGTAGGGACATAAAATTTCCTACTGAATATTCATATATCTTAATCAATCTCATTATGAATAAAAATTATATGCAAATGTAATTGCATATTTATTAATATATTGAAATTGATTAGTGAAACTGCTAGTGGCAGATATAGTTCTATATAGGGTTATATAATGCAAATAATTAGTGTTTTAGTATTTATTAAACATGTGCACTAGATTGCTTAATCTATAATGTCCATTATTAAAATCTATCCATTTCTTACGATTGTAGAGTTTAAGTAAGACGGTATGTTCTATGAAGATATAACAGATTGTTTGATAATCTTGTGTCATTGAAAATGTACAACAGCAACTGAGACAGGTAGATGTCGTATCTACCCAGATGTCCAATATGAGAATAGGTAATTCCTAATGAAAATTGTATTGTTGCCAGCCAGTGGTTTTGATTTAAAAATAGACGTTCCATAAAAACGGCATGATGTTACTGTATATATATTGAATTATTGTAAGTCACTTCGCGTTTGTTTTTCGACTACCGCGGTATGCGGGCTAGGTTAGAGTTGTGACGTATGCATTGCAACGTCACTGCAGACGAATCGCGTCTCGAGGGCAAACGTTGGACGCAAGTTAGAAGATTAAGCGGGTGACTTTTTTTTTACATACATAAATGATCAATCGAAGCATCTATGTGCCTCAGGTTACCGGGCATTACAAAGATATCCATAAAATTATTTATGTACCTTACTGTACGATCTGTAGTAATTAAAATTTAATATACTAATGTTTATTCAATATGAGAACTTTAATTTTTTTATGAAATTGAATATAATCATTGCACATAGAGAAATAGAAACTACTGTAATAGATTATTTTAAAGATAAAATTGGGTTGATGAGTATTTTTATGCTGTATCTTCATCGTTTATAATTGTATATACTTTTATACCAACTATAGATTATATATCATATGATTTTTATAGGATCTCGTGCGTACTTGAATGATCTTTGATAGGAGCATTTCTATACGAGCATACAGTGCTCGTATAGGTTCCATAAAAATGCTATCCTGGCAATTATTTTTAAAATTTGCCAAAAAACCCTGTTCTATTTCGAAGAATAAGAAATCAGTATAACTTGTTATAGATAAAATGCTTTAAATTGTGTTTTATTTTTATTTTTTAGAGCCAAAATTAAATCATTATTTGATTCCATCAATCGGTTAATGTATTGAAAACTGCGAAGCTAGACACCGTCTCTAGTTTATACTCATATTATCAAGAGATAAAATTTGTGTGCTTGTGATATTGTATGAGATTATATATGGATCAACTGAACCGATCTTGATAATTCATTCCCTAATAGAAAGCTACGTTATTTAACAGTAACTAATCGAAAAATGGTTTTTCGAGATACATAGTTTGATTTGCTAAGTGGAAAAAAAATGATGGAACGATAAAGTTTCTTACGAACGCAGCAGATTTTACGATGCGAGATGTATGATTGAGCTGTAGAGCTTGAAAATGTATTTAAAAAAAAGTGTGCGAAAGCATATAGTGTGAATGGCAAAAGAACATTTGCCGGGTCAGCTCTGACAAAATTAAAAAGATGAGAATAACTGAACTTTTTTACTTTGTAATAGAAATCTGCTACCACTTATCGCTTGAAGCCGCAATTACAACGTAACAGGGATTGATCAGCGTTGGGGCTACATTACACGTTTTAAGTGTACTCTAGGAAGACGCGTCGAATGTTTTTTTTTATAATGGCTACGTGCGTAACGATCAAAAGTTGTATGGAAATTTTCGCAGTGCCCACACGGCGTAGCGGCGATTGTGCTATCTCAACTGAAGCCCTAGTTTTTCGAATTATGTATGCAGAAATATTTAATGAGAAGATACCACGGTACGAGAGTAACATATAACGAATAATCCTTGTATATACTTTTTAATTCTAACGTCCAATACTTGTATAGTATAAAATATATGGAAATGAAGTATATAAATATCTTGAGTTTGCGCAGACACAGTTTATGCATATGGAAGTTGCCTTTTCGAAACTTATTAAAAACAGACTTTGTACGTAATTATAATTACATTATTAGTTGAAAATCTAAATGTAAGGTGACAGTCATTGTTGGAACAATGATATAGGACAGCCATCTGCCTTGACCTTTTCGTAACGTGGACGCTAGGTACAACTACTAATCAATTGCTACGTTTATTATTAAGACGTAATATCTAGCCAAATTATCTATTCTATGATAATTATAAAGGAAATACCGAAAATTATCTATTATCGGTTTTTTATTGTAATGCTGGCAATGGAGCAGGCGGGTATCCTATAATGTTTATTGTAAGAGATTGCCGCTGCTCATGGACAACCGCGCCACACTCGCCTAGGTTGCGTTACCGGCTCTTAACGCTGTAGCGGTATAATTTATTCGGCCTCCTATATCTCTTCGCCCATTCAGCGATTCAGTACAAGTGCTGCTTCACGTTGTGTATTGTGAGCACGTGATATCACTTCGGACGAGATAATTTCAGCATGGTACCCCCACGGGAAAAATAGGCTCTCGCCCGGTCACTGTAAATTTCAAAGTCAAAATAACACATTGATATTAGTAACACAAAAAGAATCACATTCACATCAAGGACACCCGCCTTCTCTGTTGTCCGCTATAAAATAAAAAAGATGTATTTTCGTACGGCGAAGGAATTCGATGTGAAGTGGTCCCATTTTTCCGATTTTTAAACTGAATACTTTACATAATACTGAAAGAATAGTTTTTTTTATCTAACGCCGGTTTAATGTCTGAAAGTTTGATGTGCTAATACCGCTTTGTATGTATTCAATTTTTACGAGGGAAACAGGTAGGGGCGTAAAACTTTAGCATACTGCGGCAAAAATGCTCTTTTGTTTGATTTCTTTTTGGTTGACCGTAGGTAATTAAAATATTTAAAATTATAAAAATGTTTAACGATAACTTCATAAACATAAATGATATTAATGGCCTTAACGGTCTGAATGTAATTTATAAATTGATATTGACTGGGTGAGTGTCTACTATTTACCGGGTGTTAGCGCTATGCACTAATTGGGGCGGTTCATCAGGAGTGATATCACGCGCTCAGAGAATACCGGCGAGAATAACTGAGTTCTGCTGAGTCAGAGGATACCGGTGGCCCTGTGGATACCGTTGAAGCGGCGTAATAAGCCGGCAACACGACCAAAGCGCGAATTGCGGCGCGGTTGTCGGTCTGGCGACGGTGATCTGATGGTAAGCCATCAGGTCATCCGAGTTAAAGTTAAACAATAATTCAAATGCACTAGAAACAATGAATTAACTAATTTTATTGCTATGATTTCGGAGAAGTGCAAGTAGGACGCCACAATATTTTCCTAATTACGATTTACGGAATCTCGTTTTTAAATTCGAGTTACAGAGATTAAATATTCTAATCAATGCCTCGTAGAGAAATAACATTTTGTTCGAGTTACTGAGTCTAATTAATTGGAGGTGCCGCATATTTAGACGTTCAGCAGAAGGGAGTAGTTTTTTTCCCATTTAATGAGGATTTCGAACGTAGTTCGAGTTGTCGAGATTCCACTGTATTTAGCAAATTTTAAACAAAGACCTAGGTTCGTTTTCGGTGCAATTTGAAGCGATCGCAGGACCCACTTATAGAACCGTTAATTAAACCGGCGAATTGAGACGTTTATTAGCGATCGTAATGGTACAACTAACTGTGTGTGCCAATTTTGGTGATCGCGTCACTATAGACATTTGTGCGTTACTATAAACTAAATTATTCATGAGGGCTATCGCCATGTCCTTCCTTCGCTGTGCACGGCTGGCTGTGATAACATTCAACTTTTGCGCTTTAAGCTTTGTGAAGTGTTCCGGCTATATATTGCCACGTAAGATGTAGTGACAAAGTTGCGTTTTTATATGTCTGAATATTTTACAAATATCTAATGTTGATATTTAAATTGTCTGCAACCCAGGGATCGTACAAGTTTGTCGCATTTTACTGTTTTATCAACTTAAGATATACTAATGCTGTAAGCTTTTTATTAAGATACGTTTTACCATAAGTAAAAGCTTTATTTTTGGTTAAGTCATGCTGAAGCATATACCGACACACTAATTGGTCCGGCTCGTCCGAAGTGGTTTCGCGGGCTCACGATACCAGCGCGAAACAGTATTTTTACTATGTTTCGTAGAGTAAATGAGGATGGCCATGAAAGGATATCGTTAAAGCTGTGTAAAAAGCCAGCATTAAAACCAAAGCGCTGTTGTGCATGGGCAGCGCTGATTCTTCTCCATAAAGGAGAACCAGCTTGCTTTGTTGCCCGCTTAATATAGCGGATATGGTTTTGGAGATATTGCATTTTAAGAGCTCTATGGGTCTCGGTTACACAATAAAGAATGTTTACTGAATTATATCTTCTTACAAGGTTGATATTCTGATTATCCCAAAAGAGTCTTTGGCAACACGGAAATAAGTTTCATAATGGCGTGATAGGGTGGATAAACAATAATGTAATTAGAACCAGCGATGAAGAGACTCGTCGCTTATGCTACTGATATCGGTTGCATATTTTCATGTCGCGTTACTGAAATACCACTTGTATCTTTGTATGGTGTAGCGGGCAACAGAGCAGGTAAAGGGACCCTTACTAAAGCGCCAATAATGGGTGAAAAAAAATTACCTTAAAATGCCTTACTTCGCGTGCACTGCGAATACTATTCACGATAGTACAAAATATCGTAGATACCTACAACTTTGGAGAACATATCATTATCTGTAGAAATAACGCGGCAGCATGTGTATCTCTGTTTTAGTTACGTCGCAATAAGTATTTTATTTTAAAAAATCAATAAAATGCCGTCTCTGTAAATTCTCTTTATTTCGATCTTGTTATTAATCCTTCATAAAATAAATTCATATTAGGTATAAAAACTTCTTATTCAAGACTAACTCAATAGCTTTATACAGCTGTTTGAATTATTCGATTCAAAAGAATTCATGAATTTAATAATATAACCGTTAGACATAAATCGTCTGGTCGCCGCTCATCCCGCAGGGTTAGGCTGCAACATTGTGGTGTAGGCGTCACTGGTTCAAGGAAGTGGGATGAAAACGATGTACAATAGCTTTTGACAGAACAAAGCCATGGCAGGTAGTTAATTATAAGTATGTATTTAAAATAAGTTTTGAATTTTTTTCTCTAAAACTCAATTGGCAAATGCTAGTAACACTATAGCTTTTGTCGTTCTAAGTAATATCCTTCAAAACAAGTAATAATTCCAATAAAAAGCCGGCGACGCACACGCGTTCCAGCAAGCCTTGAGCATATCTACGGACGGAGGATCGCTTATCCTAGTTTATATAGACTCCGCCTCCATGTGTTCATACAAAAAAATGCAATCATCTTAACCCAAATTTTTATTAACACATTGAAAATACATTATCAAATGTTGTAGGGAAGTCCATGCCGTCCCGTGTCAAAAATACGGGACCTCATTCGCAAACATTCAACTGGAGCACTTTTGCGTCATGTGCATATTAGATACACTGTGCCACTTGAAAATGAGTACAAATCTGGAATTAGTTTCACACACGCGTTACTAGTTTACTATGGTCCGTATAACATCATGCTTGAGCAATTGTTCTCTCGAGATTAGGTTATCCTCTCGATGCTCGGCGTTGGGTTACATCATCCGTATCACCTCGATGTTTGTCCTTCCACAACTGAGCGTCTTGTGCAGCCCATCACCACTCTGTGGTATTCCATAGACCTATTCCTAAATCAAGGTTCAATCTAATGCAGCCTTTGAGAGGTATTTACAAGTCAATACGTTTCAAGAAAAGAGCGTACCAGTCCCTATAATGCTATCAACGCAACCGCGGCCCAGCAGGGAAAAGGGGTGTCCATGGGCGTAGGACTGCAGGTCCGTGGTGAGCCTTTTGCTCATTTGCCTTCGTTTTTATATAAAAAAATATATAAATCGTTTTTATTCTACACAGATTAGGCCATATAATGAAAATCGCGGGATGTGTATCTGTCACAGTCATCTGGTTGCATCTGTTATTTGATTGAATGACTATGGCTATAGCGCGTTCATTGAATGACGACATTTAGTGGAAAAATTAAAAAGAACACGTGTCACTCAACGTCCTACTAGTTTGCAGTTTGTTGTTTGAATAGCCCTTTGAATAGAGCGGACGTAAAATCAGCCAAGTCATTGTAATTTAGTTCATTTTTTTCCACTGCGGCGTTAGTAGTCACCAAAACAAACAGTTCGCTTTGATAAGTGTTGATATTTTTTAAATTAATTTTACTTTAAAGTGACCTTTTCGTAATAAAATAGTGTGACTGCATAGATTTAACTATTCCTAATCAAACCTAACCTAAAATTCTTTCAGCCTTATATCACCTTCTCGGCTACGCTAAATGACGTTCAGTCCAAGACGTTGAATGTTACATTCAACAAATTGACGAGTTTTCTTTTAGTAATTCAACTAAATGTCGTAATTCAATGAACGCGCGCGAAATTCTATCAAATAGCGGATGCAACCAGATGCCTGCGACATATCCATTAAATAATAGTAATCTGCGTTCCACCATCTAAGCGAACATACACAATACTTTAAGTCAGCGATCCCCAATATATTTGAGCCACGGACCCCCAGGAATTCAAGGACCTCATGATAAAATTAACAACAAAAAAATCAGATTAGGTATTTTTTTTAGTTATTATATACATTTGTGTATGGTCCAGAGATAACACCGAGAAGGACGGTTATGCACTGAGATCTCGCAAGCATGTCTGACTCCTAACTTAGTCTAGACAGTATAATGTGTTATGATCTCGGAGCTTCAGCTCACGCCCACTATCAGTCTCATCTTCCCAAACAATTCACAACTAACCCTTTGGAGTTCTACGAACCCAGTCCTACGTGAAGAAATTATTTACCTGTAAAAATAAAGATTTTTTTTAAAAATTACCTCAACCCATAGCAGTAAAATTTGTATACAAGGTAATTTAAAGATATTTTGATGCTAGCACATTGAATAACAATAACAGAACAATATTATATATATGAGATATGTAGGGACAGAATTTTTTGTGTGGATACTCCTGGCCTCCGGGCCAGTTAAGCTTTACAGCTAATAAGTGGCGTAAAAGTCGGCAACGCATCCAAAGCGCGGGTTGTATCGCAGTCGTTCACGGGCGGCGGTGATCTCTTATCACAGATAAGACTCGCCTGATCTGTTGTCCGTTATACAATAAAAATATGTTTATAGAAATGCTAGCTTATAGTTCCACATCGACAGCATCCTTTGCTTCGACAGTTTAGACATTACTTATGTTTGGTATATACGCGTGGGAGAGCAATGCTTAAGCATATGCACACGCATTAACTTGGCCTGCTTGTTCGAAGTGATTACATGGTACAACAACATAGCGTAAGACAGTATTTATATTATATGTACTAGATATGCATCGTTGACTCTGTGAGTTTATCGGAGGCACGTGAAATTATACCGCTAAAGCGGCCTCAAAGGATATATGAAAAGCGGAAAAATATAAGCGCGGTTTGTGGTACAGTTGTCCATGGGCGGCGGTGATCTATTAGTATAAATGAGACGAACCCGCACCATCACCGGATATACGATTAAAAGACCGATGCAAATATCGCTTACGGACAAAAGGCAAGATGAAAACGTGTCAAGGCGATGCGATGTTTTGATTTGGCAAAATTCACTCTCGAAACCATTTCTTAAAATCGCAGCCGTCGCTTTGTATGCGTTTGGGGTCAAATTGATCTAGAATAACTTTTATCTCTTAGCTGTTTCTCTGTCTGCGATTGGTTTTTCAAATATCTGACGGAATTGTATATACGTTTTGTTCCTTAACGTGATAATAACATCTTTTATATAACTTAAATCATAGGGAGCGTTAATACGTAACGCAATTTGGCGGGAGGCGGGGCTCTAATACGTTACGGTGCGTTACAGGGGGTGGGAGGGGAGCCTAATACGAAGGGTTACGCAATATCGTTAAAAATTGGGTTACAATTCAAGTTTTGGGTTAAAATAGATAGGAAGTTAAGGCAAACTGTTAGTTTTCTTTACTTGGAGGGAAGGCGGGAGCCGTCAAAAATCGTCCAAAATTGGGTTACATAATTAACTAGAACGCTTCTATATCAACACTGTTTAAAGTTGTAACCATTCTTATGCCACATGCGGTTGCATTGTGGGAACCGTTTATACAACGGCGTCTCTAAGTATTTTTACGAAATTAGGTGTTTCTGATTTTTCTTTTGAGGAAAATTGATAGCTCAATAAACATTTTTTTGAAACTTTGTTAGTTGTTTGAGTTGATAAAGAAAACCATCTCTTGTCGGTTGGCGGAGGCTTTGTGGGACTGAGTCTTCTCATTGAATTTTCCATACGTTTATTATTTTTATTCATATGTTTAAATAATGACTTCCTCTTATGTTGTATTGGTGGTAAAAACTTGTTCTTTTATTATGTTTGAATGAGAGGCGTCGAAAACCGCTGCTAAGCCATTTGTGGTGGGATATGTAATCGCTACCCCTTTTATACTTTTTTGTTTAGTTTTAAATAAAAATCTAAGATAACAACAGGTGTAGATTGTCGTGACGGTGTCCCCGTCTAGGTCCGTCCGGCGTTTTCTGCTCGCGTGAATCTATTAATCAATACGAGCAATACATATTTTCCGAATCAAATGAAAAAGATGATATAAATGTCATACTCCAAGCGTCTGCCGTTGACCTTTCGCAAGCAGGCCGCGCTAAGCCGTTTGTTTACTTGACCTAAGCATCATCGAGTCATTATTTTTGTATTATATGCGGTATAATATGCCATCTATCATGCAATACTTTGTGGTATGTAAGTTTTAAGAGCCTCGTAGCTTAGTATTCTCAAAATTCTACCACGAAGCGAGAGGTATCGGCTTTTCGGTCTTTGGAAGGGCTTGACAGTAACGTGTCATGCTAAGTATTCTGTGAACCTGTGGTCGTGCTCACAGAATACTCACTGATAACTTGGGACGAGCCGGCCTAATTGGTGCTTCAGCCTGGCTCTCGCACGAGTGCGAGAGTATTAAGACGCTCGCCCGGCCACTGTCAAGCCCTTCCAGAGAACGAAAAATTAAATTATAACTGTCCGCAACGTGATTCGAACCCGATATCGACCTCACGATTCATGGTACACTTTTAAAACCATTAAGTAACTAGGCTCTCAAAATGAATGTGTTATTTTATGATGTATGAAATATTTCAGGTATAAGCAATTTATCAAGTGAGGGTAAGAGGCTCGCGGACCCAGAAGTGTTGCGGCGATTGACGTCATCAGTGTCCTGTGCTCTAGACGAGGCGGCAGCCGCTCTTACCAGGATGAGGAGCGACCAAACCCCAGCGCACCATAGGCACCACCACCAGGAGAAGCCGTTAGTCTTTTTTTTCTACCAAAAACAAATTTAAGGCCGTAGTAGCCACGGCTTTTTTAATAATATAGCGGTAAACGGAGCAGGTGGATCTCCTATATGGTAATAGAACATCGCCGCCCATCACCAAGCGCGCCACACTCCGCGCATTGGTGTTGCCGGCTAATGTGTGATTTCATACTTTTCTATACGGTTTTATAGAAAGGCAAATATTTTCATTTTCCGCCATCAGTACACAAATTAGTGGTTCATTAGCGAGCAGAATGATCAGTCCAAAAATAAATCTTGTGGCTGTGATGCAAGTACAAGTTATGCAAGGTGATTATAATCCGAGATTGAGTATCGCCTCTCGGGCCGGATTCGATCGAGTCGCCGATTCTCGTTTCCGTCCGATGGAGGCGCTGTGATTTTGAAGCTTTGATCTTATATGATTGCATATACTACCATTGTTCTGATAAAAGGCTCCATTTTCACGTCAATTGACAGGTTTCGAACCTCGGAGTCGATGCACAAACCGCCAAAAGCTGCAATATCGAGGTTTTCAATTCATGTCTTGTTATGGGGTCGTCCATTAATCACATGATCTTTTATCTAGAATTTTTAATCCCCTCTCGCCTTCGGTGATATACAAATCGTGCTGAAATTAAAACACAAAAAAATTTCATAAACATTACTGACAAATATAAAAATAATATATTATATATATAATATAATAATAAAATATGTCGGGACCGACAGAGCTGGACTATGTAGGTACTAGGCTCGAAACTTGCTCATGACATAATCTCCAGGCTCCCTCCTCCCAACCGCGGATTTTTAGGGAGACAATGTGCTGAGATTTAAAACCCCCTCCCCTCTCTTCCGACATCACGTCCATTTTTAATACCTACCTACAATGAATCTTGAAATTTGAATATACCTAAATATATGTAGCATTAATCAAAATTGTGTTTGACGCTAAAGTAAATGCACGTGATACGTGTACTAGACTCCTCTCCCCTCTTGTGATATCTCCTGACTTTTGCCAAAACCCCCTTTCAAGCCTCATGCCATAAATGGACAACCCCTAAGCATCTAAGATGCCGTGCAAAATAATATTTTTGAGTTAATTGGATCGTTTTAAACACATAGATCTCAAACTCATACTTTCTACGGAGGTGGTCGCTATTATTAAGGTTGGTTAGTGTATGTTTTAGCATGCAGTGTGGCTCCACGGCGACGGGAACCACCCAAACGGTACCTGCTGCTGTGGGCGCGGACGGAGCCCCATCCCTAGCTGAAGCGTGTTCAGATGGGGATGTGGGAACCGTGAGGAAGCTCCTCACCGAAGGACGATCCGTTCACGAAACGACCGAGGAAGGGGAGTCGCTACTGTCGCTCGCCTGTTCCGCGGGCTACTACGAACTCGCGCAAGTGCTACTGGCGATGCACGCGAGCGTCGAAGATCGAGGTATTAAGGTGAGAGCGGCTTATTTCAATACAAGTAATTGCTTGCGTAGCTAGACAACATTTACAAAGTTTTACTATAGACTACCTTTTACTAAAAGTACAGAAGTCTCACTCCAAAACTCCAAACCCGTTTAAAGAAATAGCATTCATGCAACGATTTTATTTACTTCGACTTCCGACCGCGCAACGTTAAATTCCTACAATTATAATCACATAGAAGTGCGCTCTCTTTCTACCGCTTAACTTGTACCTTTTCTCACGACATCGAGGTAATCCCCTTTTAAAAAAAAATCTTAATATGTAATATTAATATCTCTACTTTAGCTAGAATAAACCTAATATAAAGATAAATCTTTATATTATCCTTAGTGGAATGTAGTTTTATATCTAATAAATTCGCGTGTAACTAGTTAGGCGTACTTACTTAGATATTATAAATTATAATAGTCTTTATATTTTTATTCTAAAATTTATTTTAAATACGAAATTAATTTTGCAATTTATGTGAATCGAGAGGCGTTGTTGTCGTTCAATTATTTTCAGGTTTGATAGCTTAATTTAAGTGGAGCTCGTGCTATTGTATTTACTCAAAAAACGAATTCAAGCCTTACAAAAAAACCAAATTAAATAGTTTCGCGATTGTTTCTGCGACAATACAAACTGTTACCATGGTTACTGATTATTATTATTTTTAATTTTTAGGGTGACTGTACACCGTTGATGGAGGCGGCGAGCGCTGGCCACGTAGACATTGTGCGTCTGCTGATCGCTCACGGTGCCGACGTTAACGCGGTGTCCGGCTCGGGGAACACCCCGCTCATGTATGCGTGTGCGGGCGGCCATGAAGAGTGTGTGCGGGCGCTGCTCGAAAATGGCGCTAACGTCGAGGACCACAACGAGAACGGTCATACGCCTCTCATGGAGGTGAGCTGTTATTCAGAAGCACGATACCACGAGCTCACAAGCAAAGCGCGGCTTCTGCCTCGATTGTCCATGGATGGCGGTGATCTCTTACCATAGTGAAGACCCGCCTGCTTCGTTTTTCTTATTCTATGGTAGACAAAGCAGGAAGTGTGTCTTCTATATGCCGCCCATTAACAACCGCGCCAATGATGATTTAAGATCGTCCCAGGGGTGTGAATTGGTCTCATTATAGAGGACTGGCTTTTTTAAAATAGTAAATACTTGGGTTTCTTATTATATATTATATTTACTAACATTTAACTCACCATATATAACTTTATATAGATAAATGTGCACCATTGCAGGCAGCGTCAGCGGGACATGTGGGCGTTGCGAAGATCCTCTTGGACCACGGCGCTGGTATCAACACCCATTCGAACGAGTTCAAAGAGTCTGCCTTAACCCTCGCCTGCTACAAGGGCCATTTGGACATGGTTCGGTTCCTTCTCGCGGCTGGAGCTGATAGGGAGCATAAGACGGACGAGATGCACACTGCGCTCATGGAAGCCAGTATGGATGGGCATGTTGAAGTGGCGAGGCTGCTGCTAGATTCTGGAGCGCAGGTACATATCATATTCAGGCTAGTATGGCCTTACTAGAAAGCATCTTATTGGGAAAGTGATTCTACTTTTTTTATGGTATAGCGGTTAACGAAGCAGGCGACCCGCCGCTTTGTATTGCCGGGTTTATAGGCCACTTTCTATGGCTTTATTAAAAATAAACTATTCAGAAAGTGACTCTATTTTTATGATATAGCGAGCTCTCTTATGGTAAATCACCGCCCACGATGGATAACTGCGCCACTAACCGCCCTTTGTACTGCCGGCTATTTACGCTGCTTTAACGGCTGCTTACTTATTTGCTATCATTTCCTATGTATTTTAATTTAAACATTTTTTAGGTTAACATGCCAACCGACAGTTTTGAGTCACCTCTGACGCTGGCGGCATGTGGGGGTCATGTGGAATTGGCGATGTTGCTTTTGGAGCGCGGCGCTAACATTGAGGAGGTCAACGACGAGGGGTATACGCCGCTCATGGAGGCCGCTAGAGAAGGTGCGTATACGTGCACGTGGATACGTACATATTTAATTCCGTCTGTTATAATTACGAAAGTGTTGGAGAAAACTGTTTATATAGTACAGTGGAATCTTGACAACTCGGACCTCGTTTAGTCGAAAGCCTCATAAAGTGGAAGAAAGTGCTAAGCTAACGTTTGTCGGGTAGCAAGTACTGTTATATTTTTTCATGTTGAGTCCACGATTTAAAAAGTTTTAATATAGTAATTATAGAAATAGGCTCATGATTATTTTCCCAGGTCACGAAGAGATGGTAGCTCTACTACTCGGCCAGGGCGCAGCGATAAATGCGCAGACTGACGAGACGCAAGAGACCGCTCTGACCTTGGCGTGCTGCGGGGGGTTCCTTGAAGTCGCCGACTTCCTCATTAAGGCAGGCGCTGATGCGGAGCTGGGCGCGTCCACACCTCTCATGGAAGCTAGCCAGGAAGGTCATTTGGAACTGGTTCGGTAAGGATCCTTTTTTATTCTATTATAATATCTTTCTCTCTGTCTCTGTCTGAAGTCAATCCCTCATGTCTGAGAATCATGGTCAGCACTAGGGTTGCTTTCGGAGCTGATGGTCTATCGCCATCTGTTTCTATCCAGCACATCTCTTACGACCGTGTAGAATTTCCGAGGATGACGAGTCTAACTTGATCTTTTACCTTCTATGTTCCCATCCACAGTCAGTTTTTCTAAGCTCTCGTCTCCGAGGCGTATTCTGGCAAAGCATGACAGGTTACGTTGCTGACATAGTGTGGATAGGCGAGTTTTTATTTGCAGCTGTGTCAGAATCTATGCTATATCTATCTATGCTAGTCCATGGGATTCTAAACATGCGTCTATATAATATCGAATTTTAATAAGACCATGGTAGATATAAAGAGTGCTTTCAAAGTAACTCATGATCCTTTATAATTAAACTAAGAACACATTTACAAACCAAATTTTTCAAATGTATACCTACATTATAACAGAATAATTATAGGTTACTGAAATTACCGTAAAATTAGCCGTGAAGCGCCGGCTTAGATTTGCGCTTCCGCAAATAATCCCGTGGGTGTCGTAAGAGGAGACTAAAGGACAAACAGGAGGGAGGGCAATAGCGTCCTCCGCGTACTATAAAACCTAACTGCGATCGCCAACCCGCCTGCCAAGCATCGCGATTATTGTACCCCCCATGGAGATCAGAAGGGGAGGCCTATGTCCAGCAGTGGACGTCCTACGAATGAAATTACCAAAATCTAATTAAACAATGCTATGTTATAGTTTCTAGTACAGTAATAACAATTACCTTGCTATTAAGTAGGTGGTGCAAATAAAATAGAACCTTGATTCACCCTTGTCACTCAATCATCTTCCAAAATAAGTCATTTTAATATTGAAAATAAAATTGAGACAGGAAGTTTAAATTGTACAAATAATTACCGATATTTTTATGTAGAATACAATAACTTTTTCCTTCGTCTTTATCTCATCGAGGTTCTTTAGTATTTTTTGTCATAAGGACACCTACCTTTTCAAAAAGTAATTTATGCTCAATTACTTGGATTTTATAAATATAAAAAATATAGCCTTTTATTCGGATATTTTAAAAAACTATTTATTTAGTACTTGCAATCTTTTCTTAACATTTCTTGAACCGCTTGCTTGTCGGCAAAGGCCTTTACTATTCATGTCTGTTTTGAACCACTCTGCCACTTGTCAATCATTATCGCACCTCATTTGTGGCCTTCCTATTTTCTATCCCTGGGGTACCAAAGTTGTAAACTTTTAAGTATAAATATTACAGGTACCTGCTGAACGCGGGCGCTGACGTGCACGCTCAAACGCAAACGGGTGACACGGCGTTAACTTACGCATGCGAAAACGGACATACGGACGTCGCGGACGTATTGCTTCGCGCCGGCGCCATCTTGGAACACGAGAGCGAAGGTGGGCGGACGCCGCTCATGAAGGCCTGCCGTGCTGGTCACCTTTGCACTGTGCAGTTTCTCGTTGGAAAGGTTGGTATTTTTTTATAGTATATCGGAGAACGGAGCAGGTGGGTACTCTGCCGCGAACACCGGAACTCCTGGGAAAACACCGCCGCCCATACACAATCAGCACTTGCTGTGTTAACGCCTTTTCACGCCGATAAAACATTATTTATCATTCTTATGGTATAGCGTACAACGGAGCAAGTAGGTTTCCTATACCTTTTCCTAAAACCGCGCTACAATCAGCGCTTGCTGTGTTTTCGGCTTTTTAAGCCGCTAAAGCAGTATAATGTGAATGGCCTCCGAGGCCCCCGCTTACTCAGCGAAACACAGTACAAGTCACCAGTCACGCTAAGTATTCTGGAGCTGTATAGTATCACAACGGACAAGCCGTTCCAATAAGTGGTTCAGCATGGTTTTCCCATGGTCGCGATAGTATTAAGACACTCGCCCGACCACTGTAAAGCCATTCCAAAGAATGAATAAATTATATTATAGTTTTTTTATTGTTCGGACCGAGGTTCGAGCCCGATACCTCTCGCGTCGTGGCAGGTTTACAAATCTACTTAGCTACGAGGCTCGCAAAAATATTCAATACGTAACTGATGGTAAATTACAAAATTTTAAGGGCGCGGACGTCAATCGTATGACAGCGAATGCGGATCATACGCCCTTATCGTTGGCGTGCGCTGGCGGACACGCGGATGTCGTCAAGTTTTTGTTGGCCTGCGACGCGGATCCGTATAGAAAGTTGAAGGACAACTCTAGCACTCTCATCGAGGCTGCCAAGGGGGGACATACGGCTGTCGTTCAACTGCTGCTCGATTTCCCTCACTCAGTAATGCTGCCGAGGGGTGACGGTAAGTAAATCTTTAAAGCCGACAACGCACGCGCGGCTCTGGAAGGGCTGGAGGTGTCCATTGGCGGAAGATCGCTTATCCTGGGTGCGCCTCCTCCCACCGTTTCCAAAAATAATTTCTATTACAAAAATCTATGGTGGCACGCGACACAATATTTTTGGCACATCGCTGATAATAAAACACGTAAAAAAATGAACGTGTTTAAACAAGCGAATGTTTGAAGGGCCTTGTTGAATAAAGTTTATTATTATTTTCCAAATAATCAGAAAGTCAAAATTATTTGAGGCCACATACGTGCGTCCGCATGTTTCAGCATGGTTCTCTGGTTCGGCACAATTAAGACGCCCGCCCGGCACAAGATCTTCCAGAGACCGAATAAATTAAATTATAATTTTCCGGACCCGGGATTCAAAACCGATACCTAACGGTTCATGGTACATTTTTAAAACCATTAAGCTACGAGGCTCTCAATGATTTAATATGTGGTGTTGCATTTAGGTGTACCAGCCGTGAGTTCCGAGGACAGCAACGGCCTCAGCACCGCGCAGGCAGCTGCCCTGGGGCTCTCGCACGCGCCGACGCCGGGCTTCAACCAGCGCGCACTCTTGCCGGCGCATCCGCATCCGCCGCTCGCTCCAGCGCCAGCTCCCACCCACGCCGACCTGCCACCCAACTTCGCCAAGGTCTACTTGGATGGTGAGTTAATAAGAGAACCTCCTTTTGTGTGGATTTTTTATGCTATAGCATATAAAGGAGCAGGCGGGTCTGCTAATGGTAAGAGATTTACGCGTCGGCTTAGCTCGGGGCCGTTCGTGTATCGGTATAGTCTATTAAACATACTTTTTAACACACCTGGGAAATATAATAGCTTTAAGAAAAATTCTAAAGACAACAATTATCAAAGAATAAAATAAATCTAATCAAAACATACATGGTATAGCGGACAACGGAGTAGGTGGGTCTCCAATATGGTAATGGAACACCGCCGCTTATGGACAACCGCGCCACCAACAGTGTGTTAGTTGAATAGCCAGCTTTTTACCCTGCTTGAACCCTACAATTTCAAGGATCTCAAGGATAGGTGGTATAACTTCGGACGAGCCGGCCCAATTGACTAATTACATCTATTCAACGTCAGCATATGTTCAGCGTAGCTTCCTGACGGGTGAAAGTCTAAGTAAACCTTGTATGGTCACTATATAAGTAGTAGGCACTATTAACAATAATATTGTTACAGCAGGTGAGTTCATTATGTATTATTTGAAATGTATATGAGTTTTAAATTCAAATTTCAGGAAGGAAAAAGCCGACGTCGGTGCCCAATGCCCCGACGGCGATGCCTTCCAACCCAGTGACAAGCGCAGCGTGTACTATGTCCATGCCTATGCCCCCGGGTACCCAGGCACCTTTGATGGGTACCCAGACACCGTTAATGGGCACTCAGGTGCCATTAATGGGCATCCAAGCACCTATAATGGGTACACAGCCACCGTTATTGACCAGCCAAGCCCCGTTAATGGGAACTCAAGCACCTTTACTTGGCGCTGCTGTTCCAGCAATGGTCGGTGCTTCGCCCCCCAAACACAAGTGTAACAGAAAGCAGCGGCCAGCGCCCCAACATTCGGACCATCACCTCCCACCACCGCCTGATATCATTGATGACCAGGTTTGTATTTATTAGAAAATTGCTCTAAATCTCTATAAAAAAACAACTACAGTACTAGAGTAGTACTAGAATCCTGAGCTCAGTTATTCCGTTTTTTAAATACGGATTCGAGTTTATCAGGAGGACCAATTTAAAAAGTACACTTATTAAAGAAAATACGGATGTGTGCTTAAACGCCCTAAGTCTCATACAAAAGAAGATTTTGTATTAAACCCCAAAGTGATAAAACCAATACCAATTTTCTCCCGTGGGAGAGCCATACTGAAGCCTACGTGGACGCACTAATTGGGCTGGCTCGTCCGAAGTGATACCACGGGCTCACAGAATACTCAACGTGAAACGGTACTTGTACTATGTTTCGCTGAGTGAGTG